>OAMR01001701.1:0-20673 GCA_900205405.1 Echinochloa crus-galli
GACCAAACGAACCAAAACATCACTATTGGGTCAAAAAAATTAGATTGGGTGCGTTCCTTTCATTTCTGGACCGAAAAGGTGCATCGTTTCGTTTCCGGCCCCAATCGGTGCATTAGGCATGGTTTTTGGTACTGTAACAAAAGTAACGAAAATGAACCAAAACATCACTATTGGTCCAAAAAAGTGGATTGGGTGCGTTCCTTTCGTTTCTGGCCGCTTTCGTTTCTGGTCCGAACCGGTGCATTAAATGCAACCCCGACATGGTTTTCAGCTTAGTAACAAAAGTGACCAAAACGAACTAAAACATCACTATTGGGTCCAAAAAAGTGGATCGAGTGCGTTCCTTTCGTTTCTGGTCCGAACCGGTGCATTAAATGCAACCCCGACATGGTTTTCAGCATAGTAACAAAAGTGACCAAACGAACCAAAACATCACTATTGGGTCAAAAAAATTAGATTGGGTGCGTTCCTTTCATTTCCGGACCGAACAGGTGCATCGTTTCGTTTCCGGCCCGAATCGGTGCATTTGGCATGGTTTTTGGCACTGTAACAAAAGTATTGAAAATGAACCAAAACATCACTATTGGTCAAAAAAGTGCATTGGATGCGTTCCTTTCGTTTCTGGTCCGAACCGGTGCATTAAATGCAACCCCGACATGGTTTTCAGCATAGTAACAAAAGTGACCAAAACGAACTAAAACATCACTATTGGGTCCAAAAAAGTGGATCTAGTGCGTTCCTTTCGTTTCTAGACCGAACCGGTGCATCTTTTCATTTCCGACCCGAAAACGGTGCATTAAATGCAACCCCGGCATGGTTTTCGGCACAATAATCAAACTGATAAAAACGAACCAAAACATCAGTATTGGGTCCAAAAAACTAGATTGGGTGCGTTCCTTTCGTTTCCCGAATGAACTGGTGCATCGTTTCATTTTTGGCCCGAACCGGTGCATTTAATGCTACCCCGGCATGGTTTTTGGCATAGTAACAAAAGTAACGAAAACTGGTGCATCGTTTCATTTTCGGCCCGAACCGGTGCATTTAATGCAACCCCGGCATGGTTTTTAGCACAGTAACGAAAGTGACCAAAACGAACCAAAACATCAGTATTGGGTCCAAAAAGTGGATTGGGTGCGTTCCTTTCATTTCGGGACCGAACTGGTGCATCGTTTCATTTTCGGCCCGAACCGGTGCATTTAATGCAACCCCGGCATGGTTTTTAGCACAGTAACGAAAGTGACCAAAACGAACCAAAACATCAGTATTGGGTCCAAAAAGTGGATTGGGTGCGTTCCTTTCATTTCGGGACCGAACTGGTGCATCGTTTCATTTTCGGCCCGAACCGGTGCATTTAATGCAACCCCGGCATGGTTTTTAGCACAGTAACGAAAGTGACCAAAACGAACCAAAACATCAGTATTGGGTCCAAAAAGTGGATTGGGTGCGTTCCTTTCATTTCGGGACCGAACTGGTGCATCGTTTCATTTTCGGCCCGAACCGGTGCATTTAATGCAACCCCGGCATGGTTTTTAGCACAGTAACGAAAGTGACCAAAACGAACCAAAACATCAGTATTGGGTCCAAAAAGTGGATTGGGTGCGTTCCTTTCATTTCGGGACCGAACTGGTGCATCGTTTCATTTTCGGCCCGAACCGGTGCATTTAATGCAACCCCGGCATGGTTTTTAGCACAGTAACGAAAGTGACCAAAACGAACCAAAACATCAGTATTGGGTCCAAAAAGTGGATTGGGTGCGTTCCTTTCATTTCGGGACCGAACTGGTGCATCGTTTCATTTTCGGCCCGAACCGGTGCATTTAATGCAACCCCGGCATGGTTTTTAGCACAGTAACGAAAGTGACCAAAACGAACCAAAACATCAGTATTGGGTCCAAAAAGTGGATTGGGTGCGTTCCTTTCATTTCGGGACCGAACTGGTGCATCGTTTCATTTTCGGCCCGAACCGGTGCATTTAATGCAACCCCGGCATGGTTTTTAGCACAGTAACGAAAGTGACCAAAACGAACCAAAACATCAGTATTGGGTCCAAAAAGTGGATTGGGTGCGTTCCTTTCATTTCGGGACCGAACTGGTGCATCGTTTCATTTTCGGCCCGAACCGGTGCATTTAATGCAACCCCGGCATGGTTTTTAGCACAGTAACGAAAGTGACCAAAACGAACCAAAACATCAGTATTGGGTCCAAAAAGTGGATTGGGTGCGTTCCTTTCATTTCGGGACCGAACTGGTGCATCGTTTCATTTTCGGCCCGAACCGGTGCATTTAATGCAACCCCGGCATGGTTTTTAGCACAGTAACGAAAGTGACCAAAACGAACCAAAACATCAGTATTGGGTCCAAAAAGTGGATTGGGTGCGTTCCTTTCATTTCGGGACCGAACTGGTGCATCGTTTCATTTTCGGCCCGAACCGGTGCATTTAATGCAACCCCGGCATGGTTTTTAGCACAGTAACGAAAGTGACCAAAACGAACCAAAACATCAGTATTGGGTCCAAAAAGTGGATTGGGTGCGTTCCTTTCATTTCGGGACCGAACTGGTGCATCGTTTCATTTTCGGCCCGAACCGGTGCATTTAATGCAACCCCGGCATGGTTTTTAGCACAGTAACGAAAGTGACCAAAACGAACCAAAACATCAGTATTGGGTCCAAAAAGTGGATTGGGTGCGTTCCTTTCATTTCGGGACCGAACTGGTGCATCGTTTCATTTTCGGCCCGAACCGGTGCATTTAATGCAACCCCGGCATGGTTTTTAGCACAGTAACGAAAGTGACCAAAACGAACCAAAACATCAGTATTGGGTCCAAAAAGTGGATTGGGTGCGTTCCTTTCATTTCGGGACCGAACTGGTGCATCGTTTCATTTTCGGCCCGAACCGGTGCATTTAATGCAACCCCGGCATGGTTTTTAGCACAGTAACGAAAGTGACCAAAACGAACCAAAACATCAGTATTGGGTCCAAAAAGTGGATTGGGTGCGTTCCTTTCATTTCGGGACCGAACTGGTGCATCGTTTCATTTTCGGCCCGAACCGGTGCATTTAATGCAACCCCGGCATGGTTTTTAGCACAGTAACGAAAGTGACCAAAACGAACCAAAACATCAGTATTGGGTCCAAAAAGTGGATTGGGTGCGTTCCTTTCATTTCGGGACCGAACTGGTGCATCGTTTCATTTTCGGCCCGAACCGGTGCATTTAATGCAACCCCGGCATGGTTTTTAGCACAGTAACGAAAGTGACCAAAACGAACCAAAACATCAGTATTGGGTCCAAAAAGTGGATTGGGTGCGTTCCTTTCATTTCGGGACCGAACTGGTGCATCGTTTCATTTTCGGCCCGAACCGGTGCATTTAATGCAACCCCGGCATGGTTTTTAGCACAGTAACGAAAGTGACCAAAACGAACCAAAACATCAGTATTGGGTCCAAAAAGTGGATTGGGTGCGTTCCTTTCATTTCGGGACCGAACTGGTGCATCGTTTCATTTTCGGCCCGAACCGGTGCATTTAATGCAACCCCGGCATGGTTTTTAGCACAGTAACGAAAGTGACCAAAACGAACCAAAACATCAGTATTGGGTCCAAAAAGTGGATTGGGTGCGTTCCTTTCATTTCGGGACCGAACTGGTGCATCGTTTCATTTTCGGCCCGAACCGGTGCATTTAATGCAACCCCGGCATGGTTTTTAGCACAGTAACGAAAGTGACCAAAACGAACCAAAACATCAGTATTGGGTCCAAAAAGTGGATTGGGTGCGTTCCTTTCATTTCGGGACCGAACTGGTGCATCGTTTCATTTTCGGCCCGAACCGGTGCATTTAATGCAACCCCGGCATGGTTTTTAGCACAGTAACGAAAGTGACCAAAACGAACCAAAACATCAGTATTGGGTCCAAAAAGTGGATTGGGTGCGTTCCTTTCATTTCGGGACCGAACTGGTGCATCGTTTCATTTTCGGCCCGAACCGGTGCATTTAATGCAACCCCGGCATGGTTTTTAGCACAGTAACGAAAGTGACCAAAACGAACCAAAACATCAGTATTGGGTCCAAAAAGTGGATTGGGTGCGTTCCTTTCATTTCGGGACCGAACTGGTGCATCGTTTCATTTTCGGCCCGAACCGGTGCATTTAATGCAACCCCGGCATGGTTTTTAGCACAGTAACGAAAGTGACCAAAACGAACCAAAACATCAGTATTGGGTCCAAAAAGTGGATTGGGTGCGTTCCTTTCATTTCGGGACCGAACTGGTGCATCGTTTCATTTTCGGCCCGAACCGGTGCATTTAATGCAACCCCGGCATGGTTTTTAGCACAGTAACGAAAGTGACCAAAACGAACCAAAACATCAGTATTGGGTCCAAAAAGTGGATTGGGTGCGTTCCTTTCATTTCGGGACCGAACTGGTGCATCGTTTCATTTTCGGCCCGAACCGGTGCATTTAATGCAACCCCGGCATGGTTTTTAGCACAGTAACGAAAGTGACCAAAACGAACCAAAACATCAGTATTGGGTCCAAAAAGTGGATTGGGTGCGTTCCTTTCATTTCGGGACCGAACTGGTGCATCGTTTCATTTTCGGCCCGAACCGGTGCATTTAATGCAACCCCGGCATGGTTTTTAGCACAGTAACGAAAGTGACCAAAACGAACCAAAACATCAGTATTGGGTCCAAAAAGTGGATTGGGTGCGTTCCTTTCATTTCGGGACCGAACTGGTGCATCGTTTCATTTTCGGCCCGAACCGGTGCATTTAATGCAACCCCGGCATGGTTTTTAGCACAGTAACGAAAGTGACCAAAACGAACCAAAACATCAGTATTGGGTCCAAAAAGTGGATTGGGTGCGTTCCTTTCATTTCGGGACCGAACTGGTGCATCGTTTCATTTTCGGCCCGAACCGGTGCATTTAATGCAACCCCGGCATGGTTTTTAGCACAGTAACGAAAGTGACCAAAACGAACCAAAACATCAGTATTGGGTCCAAAAAGTGGATTGGGTGCGTTCCTTTCATTTCGGGACCGAACTGGTGCATCGTTTCATTTTCGGCCCGAACCGGTGCATTTAATGCAACCCCGGCATGGTTTTTAGCACAGTAACGAAAGTGACCAAAACGAACCAAAACATCAGTATTGGGTCCAAAAAGTGGATTGGGTGCGTTCCTTTCATTTCGGGACCGAACTGGTGCATCGTTTCATTTTCGGCCCGAACCGGTGCATTTAATGCAACCCCGGCATGGTTTTTAGCACAGTAACGAAAGTGACCAAAACGAACCAAAACATCAGTATTGGGTCCAAAAAGTGGATTGGGTGCGTTCCTTTCATTTCGGGACCGAACTGGTGCATCGTTTCATTTTCGGCCCGAACCGGTGCATTTAATGCAACCCCGGCATGGTTTTTAGCACAGTAACGAAAGTGACCAAAACGAACCAAAACATCAGTATTGGGTCCAAAAAGTGGATTGGGTGCGTTCCTTTCATTTCGGGACCGAACTGGTGCATCGTTTCATTTTCGGCCCGAACCGGTGCATTTAATGCAACCTCGGCATGGTTTTTAGCACAGTAATGAAAGTGACCAAAATGAACCAAAACATCACTATTGGTCCAAAAAAAGTGGATTGGATGAGTTCCTTTCGTTTCTGGCCCGAACCGGTGCATCATTTCATTTCCGGCCTGAATCAGTGCGTTAAATGCAGCCCCATCATGGTTTTCAGCATAGTAACAAAACTGACGGTGCGTTCCTTTCATTTCGGGACCGAACTGGTGCATCGTTTCATTTTCGGCCCGAACCGGTGCATTTAATGCAACCCCGGCATGGTTTTTAGCACAGTAACGAAAGTGACCAAAACGAACCAAAACATCAGTATTGGGTCCAAAAAGTGGATTGGGTGCGTTCCTTTCATTTCGGGACCGAACTGGTGCATCGTTTCATTTTCGGCCCGAACCGGTGCATTTAATGCAACCCCGGCATGGTTTTTAGCACAGTAACGAAAGTGACCAAAACGAACCAAAACATCAGTATTGGGTCCAAAAAGTGGATTGGGTGCGTTCCTTTCATTTCGGGACCGAACTGGTGCATCGTTTCATTTTCGGCCCGAACCGGTGCATTTAATGCAACCCCGGCATGGTTTTTAGCACAGTAACGAAAGTGACCAAAACGAACCAAAACATCAGTATTGGGTCCAAAAAGTGGATTGGGTGCGTTCCTTTCATTTCGGGACCGAACTGGTGCATCGTTTCATTTTCGGCCCGAACCGGTGCATTTAATGCAACCCCGGCATGGTTTTTAGCACAGTAACGAAAGTGACCAAAACGAACCAAAACATCAGTATTGGGTCCAAAAAGTGGATTGGGTGCGTTCCTTTCATTTCGGGACCGAACTGGTGCATCGTTTCATTTTCGGCCCGAACCGGTGCATTTAATGCAACCCCGGCATGGTTTTTAGCACAGTAACGAAAGTGACCAAAACGAACCAAAACATCAGTATTGGGTCCAAAAAGTGGATTGGGTGCGTTCCTTTCATTTCGGGACCGAACTGGTGCATCGTTTCATTTTCGGCCCGAACCGGTGCATTTAATGCAACCCCGGCATGGTTTTTAGCACAGTAACGAAAGTGACCAAAACGAACCAAAACATCAGTATTGGGTCCAAAAAGTGGATTGGGTGCGTTCCTTTCATTTCGGGACCGAACTGGTGCATCGTTTCATTTTCGGCCCGAACCGGTGCATTTAATGCAACCCCGGCATGGTTTTTAGCACAGTAACGAAAGTGACCAAAACGAACCAAAACATCAGTATTGGGTCCAAAAAGTGGATTGGGTGCGTTCCTTTCATTTCGGGACCGAACTGGTGCATCGTTTCATTTTCGGCCCGAACCGGTGCATTTAATGCAACCCCGGCATGGTTTTTAGCACAGTAACGAAAGTGACCAAAACGAACCAAAACATCAGTATTGGGTCCAAAAAGTGGATTGGGTGCGTTCCTTTCATTTCGGGACCGAACTGGTGCATCGTTTCATTTTCGGCCCGAACCGGTGCATTTAATGCAACCCCGGCATGGTTTTTAGCACAGTAACGAAAGTGACCAAAACGAACCAAAACATCAGTATTGGGTCCAAAAAGTGGATTGGGTGCGTTCCTTTCATTTCGGGACCGAACTGGTGCATCGTTTCATTTTCGGCCCGAACCGGTGCATTTAATGCAACCCCGGCATGGTTTTTAGCACAGTAACGAAAGTGACCAAAACGAACCAAAACATCAGTATTGGGTCCAAAAAGTGGATTGGGTGCGTTCCTTTCATTTCGGGACCGAACTGGTGCATCGTTTCATTTTCGGCCCGAACCGGTGCATTTAATGCAACCCCGGCATGGTTTTTAGCACAGTAACGAAAGTGACCAAAACGAACCAAAACATCAGTATTGGGTCCAAAAAGTGGATTGGGTGCGTTCCTTTCATTTCGGGACCGAACTGGTGCATCGTTTCATTTTCGGCCCGAACCGGTGCATTTAATGCAACCCCGGCATGGTTTTTAGCACAGTAACGAAAGTGACCAAAACGAACCAAAACATCAGTATTGGGTCCAAAAAGTGGATTGGGTGCGTTCCTTTCATTTCGGGACCGAACTGGTGCATCGTTTCATTTTCGGCCCGAACCGGTGCATTTAATGCAACCCCGGCATGGTTTTTAGCACAGTAACGAAAGTGACCAAAACGAACCAAAACATCAGTATTGGGTCCAAAAAGTGGATTGGGTGCGTTCCTTTCATTTCGGGACCGAACTGGTGCATCGTTTCATTTTCGGCCCGAACCGGTGCATTTAATGCAACCCCGGCATGGTTTTTAGCACAGTAACGAAAGTGACCAAAACGAACCAAAACATCAGTATTGGGTCCAAAAAGTGGATTGGGTGCGTTCCTTTCATTTCGGGACCGAACTGGTGCATCGTTTCATTTTCGGCCCGAACCGGTGCATTTAATGCAACCCCGGCATGGTTTTTAGCACAGTAACGAAAGTGACCAAAACGAACCAAAACATCAGTATTGGGTCCAAAAAGTGGATTGGGTGCGTTCCTTTCATTTCGGGACCGAACTGGTGCATCGTTTCATTTTCGGCCCGAACCGGTGCATTTAATGCAACCCCGGCATGGTTTTTAGCACAGTAACGAAAGTGACCAAAACGAACCAAAACATCAGTATTGGGTCCAAAAAGTGGATTGGGTGCGTTCCTTTCATTTCGGGACCGAACTGGTGCATCGTTTCATTTTCGGCCCGAACCGGTGCATTTAATGCAACCCCGGCATGGTTTTTAGCACAGTAACGAAAGTGACCAAAACGAACCAAAACATCAGTATTGGGTCCAAAAAGTGGATTGGGTGCGTTCCTTTCATTTCGGGACCGAACTGGTGCATCGTTTCATTTTCGGCCCGAACCGGTGCATTTAATGCAACCCCGGCATGGTTTTTAGCACAGTAACGAAAGTGACCAAAACGAACCAAAACATCAGTATTGGGTCCAAAAAGTGGATTGGGTGCGTTCCTTTCATTTCGGGACCGAACTGGTGCATCGTTTCATTTTCGGCCCGAACCGGTGCATTTAATGCAACCCCGGCATGGTTTTTAGCACAGTAACGAAAGTGACCAAAACGAACCAAAACATCAGTATTGGGTCCAAAAAGTGGATTGGGTGCGTTCCTTTCATTTCGGGACCGAACTGGTGCATCGTTTCATTTTCGGCCCGAACCGGTGCATTTAATGCAACCCCGGCATGGTTTTTAGCACAGTAACGAAAGTGACCAAAACGAACCAAAACATCAGTATTGGGTCCAAAAAGTGGATTGGGTGCGTTCCTTTCATTTCGGGACCGAACTGGTGCATCGTTTCATTTTCGGCCCGAACCGGTGCATTTAATGCAACCCCGGCATGGTTTTTAGCACAGTAACGAAAGTGACCAAAACGAACCAAAACATCAGTATTGGGTCCAAAAAGTGGATTGGGTGCGTTCCTTTCATTTCGGGACCGAACTGGTGCATCGTTTCATTTTCGGCCCGAACCGGTGCATTTAATGCAACCCCGGCATGGTTTTTAGCACAGTAACGAAAGTGACCAAAACGAACCAAAACATCAGTATTGGGTCCAAAAAGTGGATTGGGTGCGTTCCTTTCATTTCGGGACCGAACTGGTGCATCGTTTCATTTTCGGCCCGAACCGGTGCATTTAATGCAACCCCGGCATGGTTTTTAGCACAGTAACGAAAGTGACCAAAACGAACCAAAACATCAGTATTGGGTCCAAAAAGTGGATTGGGTGCGTTCCTTTCATTTCGGGACCGAACTGGTGCATCGTTTCATTTTCGGCCCGAACCGGTGCATTTAATGCAACCCCGGCATGGTTTTTAGCACAGTAACGAAAGTGACCAAAACGAACCAAAACATCAGTATTGGGTCCAAAAAGTGGATTGGGTGCGTTCCTTTCATTTCGGGACCGAACTGGTGCATCGTTTCATTTTCGGCCCGAACCGGTGCATTTAATGCAACCCCGGCATGGTTTTTAGCACAGTAACGAAAGTGACCAAAACGAACCAAAACATCAGTATTGGGTCCAAAAAGTGGATTGGGTGCGTTCCTTTCATTTCGGGACCGAACTGGTGCATCGTTTCATTTTCGGCCCGAACCGGTGCATTTAATGCAACCCCGGCATGGTTTTTAGCACAGTAACGAAAGTGACCAAAACGAACCAAAACATCAGTATTGGGTCCAAAAAGTGGATTGGGTGCGTTCCTTTCATTTCGGGACCGAACTGGTGCATCGTTTCATTTTCGGCCCGAACCGGTGCATTTAATGCAACCCCGGCATGGTTTTTAGCACAGTAACGAAAGTGACCAAAACGAACCAAAACATCAGTATTGGGTCCAAAAAGTGGATTGGGTGCGTTCCTTTCATTTCGGGACCGAACTGGTGCATCGTTTCATTTTCGGCCCGAACCGGTGCATTTAATGCAACCCCGGCATGGTTTTTAGCACAGTAACGAAAGTGACCAAAACGAACCAAAACATCAGTATTGGGTCCAAAAAGTGGATTGGGTGCGTTCCTTTCATTTCGGGACCGAACTGGTGCATCGTTTCATTTTCGGCCCGAACCGGTGCATTTAATGCAACCCCGGCATGGTTTTTAGCACAGTAACGAAAGTGACCAAAACGAACCAAAACATCAGTATTGGGTCCAAAAAGTGGATTGGGTGCGTTCCTTTCATTTCGGGACCGAACTGGTGCATCGTTTCATTTTCGGCCCGAACCGGTGCATTTAATGCAACCCCGGCATGGTTTTTAGCACAGTAACGAAAGTGACCAAAACGAACCAAAACATCAGTATTGGGTCCAAAAAGTGGATTGGGTGCGTTCCTTTCATTTCGGGACCGAACTGGTGCATCGTTTCATTTTCGGCCCGAACCGGTGCATTTAATGCAACCCCGGCATGGTTTTTAGCACAGTAACGAAAGTGACCAAAACGAACCAAAACATCAGTATTGGGTCCAAAAAGTGGATTGGGTGCGTTCCTTTCATTTCGGGACCGAACTGGTGCATCGTTTCATTTTCGGCCCGAACCGGTGCATTTAATGCAACCCCGGCATGGTTTTTAGCACAGTAACGAAAGTGACCAAAACGAACCAAAACATCAGTATTGGGTCCAAAAAGTGGATTGGGTGCGTTCCTTTCATTTCGGGACCGAACTGGTGCATCGTTTCATTTTCGGCCCGAACCGGTGCATTTAATGCAACCCCGGCATGGTTTTTAGCACAGTAACGAAAGTGACCAAAACGAACCAAAACATCAGTATTGGGTCCAAAAAGTGGATTGGGTGCGTTCCTTTCATTTCGGGACCGAACTGGTGCATCGTTTCATTTTCGGCCCGAACCGGTGCATTTAATGCAACCCCGGCATGGTTTTTAGCACAGTAACGAAAGTGACCAAAACGAACCAAAACATCAGTATTGGGTCCAAAAAGTGGATTGGGTGCGTTCCTTTCATTTCGGGACCGAACTGGTGCATCGTTTCATTTTCGGCCCGAACCGGTGCATTTAATGCAACCCCGGCATGGTTTTTAGCACAGTAACGAAAGTGACCAAAACGAACCAAAACATCAGTATTGGGTCCAAAAAGTGGATTGGGTGCGTTCCTTTCATTTCGGGACCGAACTGGTGCATCGTTTCATTTTCGGCCCGAACCGGTGCATTTAATGCAACCCCGGCATGGTTTTTAGCACAGTAACGAAAGTGACCAAAACGAACCAAAACATCAGTATTGGGTCCAAAAAGTGGATTGGGTGCGTTCCTTTCATTTCGGGACCGAACTGGTGCATCGTTTCATTTTCGGCCCGAACCGGTGCATTTAATGCAACCCCGGCATGGTTTTTAGCACAGTAACGAAAGTGACCAAAACGAACCAAAACATCAGTATTGGGTCCAAAAAGTGGATTGGGTGCGTTCCTTTCATTTCGGGACCGAACTGGTGCATCGTTTCATTTTCGGCCCGAACCGGTGCATTTAATGCAACCCCGGCATGGTTTTTAGCACAGTAACGAAAGTGACCAAAACGAACCAAAACATCAGTATTGGGTCCAAAAAGTGGATTGGGTGCGTTCCTTTCATTTCGGGACCGAACTGGTGCATCGTTTCATTTTCGGCCCGAACCGGTGCATTTAATGCAACCCCGGCATGGTTTTTAGCACAGTAACGAAAGTGACCAAAACGAACCAAAACATCAGTATTGGGTCCAAAAAGTGGATTGGGTGCGTTCCTTTCATTTCGGGACCGAACTGGTGCATCGTTTCATTTTCGGCCCGAACCGGTGCATTTAATGCAACCCCGGCATGGTTTTTAGCACAGTAACGAAAGTGACCAAAACGAACCAAAACATCAGTATTGGGTCCAAAAAGTGGATTGGGTGCGTTCCTTTCATTTCGGGACCGAACTGGTGCATCGTTTCATTTTCGGCCCGAACCGGTGCATTTAATGCAACCCCGGCATGGTTTTTAGCACAGTAACGAAAGTGACCAAAACGAACCAAAACATCAGTATTGGGTCCAAAAAGTGGATTGGGTGCGTTCCTTTCATTTCGGGACCGAACTGGTGCATCGTTTCATTTTCGGCCCGAACCGGTGCATTTAATGCAACCCCGGCATGGTTTTTAGCACAGTAACGAAAGTGACCAAAACGAACCAAAACATCAGTATTGGGTCCAAAAAGTGGATTGGGTGCGTTCCTTTCATTTCGGGACCGAACTGGTGCATCGTTTCATTTTCGGCCCGAACCGGTGCATTTAATGCAACCCCGGCATGGTTTTTAGCACAGTAACGAAAGTGACCAAAACGAACCAAAACATCAGTATTGGGTCCAAAAAGTGGATTGGGTGCGTTCCTTTCATTTCGGGACCGAACTGGTGCATCGTTTCATTTTCGGCCCGAACCGGTGCATTTAATGCAACCCCGGCATGGTTTTTAGCACAGTAACGAAAGTGACCAAAACGAACCAAAACATCAGTATTGGGTCCAAAAAGTGGATTGGGTGCGTTCCTTTCATTTCGGGACCGAACTGGTGCATCGTTTCATTTTCGGCCCGAACCGGTGCATTTAATGCAACCCCGGCATGGTTTTTAGCACAGTAACGAAAGTGACCAAAACGAACCAAAACATCAGTATTGGGTCCAAAAAGTGGATTGGGTGCGTTCCTTTCATTTCGGGACCGAACTGGTGCATCGTTTCATTTTCGGCCCGAACCGGTGCATTTAATGCAACCCCGGCATGGTTTTTAGCACAGTAACGAAAGTGACCAAAACGAACCAAAACATCAGTATTGGGTCCAAAAAGTGGATTGGGTGCGTTCCTTTCATTTCGGGACCGAACTGGTGCATCGTTTCATTTTCGGCCCGAACCGGTGCATTTAATGCAACCCCGGCATGGTTTTTAGCACAGTAACGAAAGTGACCAAAACGAACCAAAACATCAGTATTGGGTCCAAAAAGTGGATTGGGTGCGTTCCTTTCATTTCGGGACCGAACTGGTGCATCGTTTCATTTTCGGCCCGAACCGGTGCATTTAATGCAACCCCGGCATGGTTTTTAGCACAGTAACGAAAGTGACCAAAACGAACCAAAACATCAGTATTGGGTCCAAAAAGTGGATTGGGTGCGTTCCTTTCATTTCGGGACCGAACTGGTGCATCGTTTCATTTTCGGCCCGAACCGGTGCATTTAATGCAACCCCGGCATGGTTTTTAGCACAGTAACGAAAGTGACCAAAACGAACCAAAACATCAGTATTGGGTCCAAAAAGTGGATTGGGTGCGTTCCTTTCATTTCGGGACCGAACTGGTGCATCGTTTCATTTTCGGCCCGAACCGGTGCATTTAATGCAACCCCGGCATGGTTTTTAGCACAGTAACGAAAGTGACCAAAACGAACCAAAACATCAGTATTGGGTCCAAAAAGTGGATTGGGTGCGTTCCTTTCATTTCGGGACCGAACTGGTGCATCGTTTCATTTTCGGCCCGAACCGGTGCATTTAATGCAACCCCGGCATGGTTTTTAGCACAGTAACGAAAGTGACCAAAACGAACCAAAACATCAGTATTGGGTCCAAAAAGTGGATTGGGTGCGTTCCTTTCATTTCGGGACCGAACTGGTGCATCGTTTCATTTTCGGCCCGAACCGGTGCATTTAATGCAACCCCGGCATGGTTTTTAGCACAGTAACGAAAGTGACCAAAACGAACCAAAACATCAGTATTGGGTCCAAAAAGTGGATTGGGTGCGTTCCTTTCATTTCGGGACCGAACTGGTGCATCGTTTCATTTTCGGCCCGAACCGGTGCATTTAATGCAACCCCGGCATGGTTTTTAGCACAGTAACGAAAGTGACCAAAACGAACCAAAACATCAGTATTGGGTCCAAAAAGTGGATTGGGTGCGTTCCTTTCATTTCGGGACCGAACTGGTGCATCGTTTCATTTTCGGCCCGAACCGGTGCATTTAATGCAACCCCGGCATGGTTTTTAGCACAGTAACGAAAGTGACCAAAACGAACCAAAACATCAGTATTGGGTCCAAAAAGTGGATTGGGTGCGTTCCTTTCATTTCGGGACCGAACTGGTGCATCGTTTCATTTTCGGCCCGAACCGGTGCATTTAATGCAACCCCGGCATGGTTTTTAGCACAGTAACGAAAGTGACCAAAACGAACCAAAACATCAGTATTGGGTCCAAAAAGTGGATTGGGTGCGTTCCTTTCATTTCGGGACCGAACTGGTGCATCGTTTCATTTTCGGCCCGAACCGGTGCATTTAATGCAACCCCGGCATGGTTTTTAGCACAGTAACGAAAGTGACCAAAACGAACCAAAACATCAGTATTGGGTCCAAAAAGTGGATTGGGTGCGTTCCTTTCATTTCGGGACCGAACTGGTGCATCGTTTCATTTTCGGCCCGAACCGGTGCATTTAATGCAACCCCGGCATGGTTTTTAGCACAGTAACGAAAGTGACCAAAACGAACCAAAACATCAGTATTGGGTCCAAAAAGTGGATTGGGTGCGTTCCTTTCATTTCGGGACCGAACTGGTGCATCGTTTCATTTTCGGCCCGAACCGGTGCATTTAATGCAACCCCGGCATGGTTTTTAGCACAGTAACGAAAGTGACCAAAACGAACCAAAACATCAGTATTGGGTCCAAAAAGTGGATTGGGTGCGTTCCTTTCATTTCGGGACCGAACTGGTGCATCGTTTCATTTTCGGCCCGAACCGGTGCATTTAATGCAACCCCGGCATGGTTTTTAGCACAGTAACGAAAGTGACCAAAACGAACCAAAACATCAGTATTGGGTCCAAAAAGTGGATTGGGTGCGTTCCTTTCATTTCGGGACCGAACTGGTGCATCGTTTCATTTTCGGCCCGAACCGGTGCATTTAATGCAACCCCGGCATGGTTTTTAGCACAGTAACGAAAGTGACCAAAACGAACCAAAACATCAGTATTGGGTCCAAAAAGTGGATTGGGTGCGTTCCTTTCATTTCGGGACCGAACTGGTGCATCGTTTCATTTTCGGCCCGAACCGGTGCATTTAATGCAACCCCGGCATGGTTTTTAGCACAGTAACGAAAGTGACCAAAACGAACCAAAACATCAGTATTGGGTCCAAAAAAGTGGATTGGGTGCGTTCCTTTCATTTCGGGACCGAACTGGTGCATCGTTTCATTTTCGGCCCGAACCGGTGCATTTAATGCAACCCCGGCATGGTTTTTAGCACAGTAACGAAAGTGACCAAAACGAACCAAAACATCAGTATTGGGTCCAAAAAAGTGGATTGGGTGCGTTCCTTTCATTTCGGGACCGAACTGGTGCATCGTTTCATTTTCGGCCCGAACCGGTGCATTTAATGCAACCCCGGCATGGTTTTTAGCACAGTAACGAAAGTGACCAAAACGAACCAAAACATCAGTATTGGGTCCAAAAAAGTGGATTGGGTGCGTTCCTTTCATTTCGGGACCGAACTGGTGCATCGTTTCATTTTCGGCCCGAACCGGTGCATTTAATGCAACCCCGGCATGGTTTTTAGCACAGTAACGAAAGTGACCAAAACGAACCAAAACATCAGTATTGGGTCCAAAAAAGTGGATTGGGTGCGTTCCTTTCATTTCGGGACCGAACTGGTGCATCGTTTCATTTTCGGCCCGAACCGGTGCATTTAATGCAACCCCGGCATGGTTTTTAGCACAGTAACGAAAGTGACCAAAACGAACCAAAACATCAGTATTGGGTCCAAAAAAGTGGATTGGGTGCGTTCCTTTCATTTCGGGACCGAACTGGTGCATCGTTTCATTTTCGGCCCGAACCGGTGCATTTAATGCAACCCCGGCATGGTTTTTAGCACAGTAACGAAAGTGACCAAAACGAACCAAAACATCAGTATTGGGTCCAAAAAAGTGGATTGGGTGCGTTCCTTTCATTTCGGGACCGAACTGGTGCATCGTTTCATTTTCGGCCCGAACCGGTGCATTTAATGCAACCCCGGCATGGTTTTTAGCACAGTAACGAAAGTGACCAAAACGAACCAAAACATCAGTATTGGGTCCAAAAAAGTGGATTGGGTGCGTTCCTTTCATTTCGGGACCGAACTGGTGCATCGTTTCATTTTCGGCCCGAACCGGTGCATTTAATGCAACCCCGGCATGGTTTTTAGCACAGTAACGAAAGTGACCAAAACGAACCAAAACATCAGTATTGGGTCCAAAAAAGTGGATTGGGTGCGTTCCTTTCATTTCGGGACCGAACTGGTGCATCGTTTCATTTTCGGCCCGAACCGGTGCATTTAATGCAACCCCGGCATGGTTTTTAGCACAGTAACGAAAGTGACCAAAACGAACCAAAACATCAGTATTGGGTCCAAAAAAGTGGATTGGGTGCGTTCCTTTCATTTCGGGACCGAACTGGTGCATCGTTTCATTTTCGGCCCGAACCGGTGCATTTAATGCAACCCCGGCATGGTTTTTAGCACAGTAACGAAAGTGACCAAAACGAACCAAAACATCAGTATTGGGTCCAAAAAAGTGGATTGGGTGCGTTCCTTTCATTTCGGGACCGAACTGGTGCATCGTTTCATTTTCGGCCCGAACCGGTGCATTTAATGCAACCCCGGCATGGTTTTTAGCACAGTAACGAAAGTGACCAAAACGAACCAAAACATCAGTATTGGGTCCAAAAAAGTGGATTGGGTGCGTTCCTTTCATTTCGGGACCGAACTGGTGCATCGTTTCATTTTCGGCCCGAACCGGTGCATTTAATGCAACCCCGGCATGGTTTTTAGCACAGTAACGAAAGTGACCAAAACGAACCAAAACATCAGTATTGGGTCCAAAAAAGTGGATTGGGTGCGTTCCTTTCATTTCGGGACCGAACTGGTGCATCGTTTCATTTTCGGCCCGAACCGGTGCATTTAATGCAACCCCGGCATGGTTTTTAGCACAGTAACGAAAGTGACCAAAACGAACCAAAACATCAGTATTGGGTCCAAAAAAGTGGATTGGGTGCGTTCCTTTCATTTCGGGACCGAACTGGTGCATCGTTTCATTTTCGGCCCGAACCGGTGCATTTAATGCAACCCCGGCATGGTTTTTAGCACAGTAACGAAAGTGACCAAAACGAACCAAAACATCAGTATTGGGTCCAAAAAAGTGGATTGGGTGCGTTCCTTTCATTTCGGGACCGAACTGGTGCATCGTTTCATTTTCGGCCCGAACCGGTGCATTTAATGCAACCCCGGCATGGTTTTTAGCACAGTAACGAAAGTGACCAAAACGAACCAAAACATCAGTATTGGGTCCAAAAAAGTGGATTGGGTGCGTTCCTTTCATTTCGGGACCGAACTGGTGCATCGTTTCATTTTCGGCCCGAACCGGTGCATTTAATGCAACCCCGGCATGGTTTTTAGCACAGTAACGAAAGTGACCAAAACGAACCAAAACATCAGTATTGGGTCCAAAAAAGTGGATTGGGTGCGTTCCTTTCATTTCGGGACCGAACTGGTGCATCGTTTCATTTTCGGCCCGAACCGGTGCATTTAATGCAACCCCGGCATGGTTTTTAGCACAGTAACGAAAGTGACCAAAACGAACCAAAACATCAGTATTGGGTCCAAAAAAGTGGATTGGGTGCGTTCCTTTCATTTCGGGACCGAACTGGTGCATCGTTTCATTTTCGGCCCGAACCGGTGCATTTAATGCAACCCCGGCATGGTTTTTAGCACAGTAACGAAAGTGACCAAAACGAACCAAAACATCAGTATTGGGTCCAAAAAAGTGGATTGGGTGCGTTCCTTTCATTTCGGGACCGAACTGGTGCATCGTTTCATTTTCGGCCCGAACCGGTGCATTTAATGCAACCCCGGCATGGTTTTTAGCACAGTAACGAAAGTGACCAAAACGAACCAAAACATCAGTATTGGGTCCAAAAAAGTGGATTGGGTGCGTTCCTTTCATTTCGGGACCGAACTGGTGCATCGTTTCATTTTCGGCCCGAACCGGTGCATTTAATGCAACCCCGGCATGGTTTTTAGCACAGTAACGAAAGTGACCAAAACGAACCAAAACATCAGTATTGGGTCCAAAAAAGTGGATTGGGTGCGTTCCTTTCATTTCGGGACCGAACTGGTGCATCGTTTCATTTTCGGCCCGAACCGGTGCATTTAATGCAACCCCGGCATGGTTTTTAGCACAGTAACGAAAGTGACCAAAACGAACCAAAACATCAGTATTGGGTCCAAAAAAGTGGATTGGGTGCGTTCCTTTCATTTCGGGACCGAACTGGTGCATCGTTTCATTTTCGGCCCGAACCGGTGCATTTAATGCAACCCCGGCATGGTTTTTAGCACAGTAACGAAAGTGACCAAAACGAACCAAAACATCAGTATTGGGTCCAAAAAAGTGGATTGGGTGCGTTCCTTTCATTTCGGGACCGAACTGGTGCATCGTTTCATTTTCGGCCCGAACCGGTGCATTTAATGCAACCCCGGCATGGTTTTTAGCACAGTAACGAAAGTGACCAAAACGAACCAAAACATCAGTATTGGGTCCAAAAAAGTGGATTGGGTGCGTTCCTTTCATTTCGGGACCGAACTGGTGCATCGTTTCATTTTCGGCCCGAACCGGTGCATTTAATGCAACCCCGGCATGGTTTTTAGCACAGTAACGAAAGTGACCAAAACGAACCAAAACATCAGTATTGGGTCCAAAAAGTGGATTGGGTGCGTTCCTTTCATTTCGGGACCGAACTGGTGCATCGTTTCATTTTCGGCCCGAACCGGTGCATTTAATGCAACCCCGGCATGGTTTTTAGCATAGTAACGAAAGTGACCAAAACGAACTAAAACATCACTATTGGGTCCAAAAAAGTGGATCGAGTGCGTTCCTTTCGTTTCTAGACCGAACCGGTGCATCTTTTCATTTCCGACCCGAAAACGGTGCATTAAATGCAACTGGGGCATGGTTTTCGGCACAGTAATCAAACTGATAAAAACTAACCAAAACATCAGTATTGGGTCCAAAAAAGTGGATTGGGTGCGTTCCTTTCGTTTCTGGACTGAACCGGTGCATCATTTCATTTCCGGCCTGAATCGGTGCGTTAAATGCAACCCCATCATGGTTTTCAGCATAGTAACAAAACTGACCAAACGAACCAAAACATCACTATTGGGTCAAAAAAATTAGATTGGGTGCGTTCCTTTCATTTCTGGACCGAACAGGTGCATCGTTTCGTTTCCGGCCCGAATCGGTGCATTTGGCATGGTTTTTGGCACTGTAACGAAAGTAACGAAAATGAACCAAAACATCACTATTGGTCAAAAAAGTGGATTGGATGCGTTCCTTTCGTTTCTGGTCCGAACCGGTGCATTAAATGCAACCCCGCCATGGTTTTCAGCATAGTAACGAAAGTGACCAAAACGAACTAAAACATCACTATTGGGTCCAAAAAAGTGGATCGAGTGCGTTCCTTTCGTTTCTAGACCGAACCGGTGCATCTTTTCATTTCCGACCCGAAAACGGTGCATTAAATGCAACCCCGGCATGGTTTTCGGCACAGTAATCAAAGTGATAAAAATGAATCAAAACATCAGTATTGGGTCCAAAAAAGTGGATTGGGTGCGTTCCTTTCGTTTCGTGAGCGAACCGGTGCATCATTTCGTTTCCGGCCCAAATCGGTGCATTAAATGCAACCCTGCATGGTTTTTAGCACAGTAACGAAAGTGACCAAAACGAACCAAAACATCACTATTGGGTCCAAAAGAGTGGATTTGGTGCGTTACTTTCATTTCTGGCCTGAACAGGAGCATCTTTTTGTTTTCCAATTTGAATCGGTGCATTTAATGCAACCCCGACATGGTTTTCGGCAAAGTAACGAAACTAAGGAAAACGAACCAAAACATCACTATTGTGTCCAAAAAGTGCATTGGGTGCGTTCCTTTCATTTCTGGACTGAACCGGTGCATCATTTCATTTCCGGCCTGAATCAGTGCGTTAAATGCAACCCCATCATGGTTTTCAGCATAGTAACAAAACTGACCAAACGAACCAAAACATCACTATTGGGTCAAAAAAATTAGATTGGGTGCGTTCATTTCATTTCTGGACCGAACAGGTGCATCGTTTCGTTTCCGGCCCGAATCGGTGCATTTGGCATGGTTTTTGGCAGTGTAACGAAAGTAACGAAAATGAACCAAAACATCACTATTGGTCCAAACAAAGTGGATTAGGTGCGTTCCTTTCGTTTCTAGCCCGAACCGGTGCATCGTTTCATTTCCGGCCCAAACCTGTGCATTTAATACAACCCCGGCATGGTTTTTGGCATAGTAACGAAAGTAACGAAAATAAACAAAACATCACTATTGGTCAAAAAAGTTTTGATTACTGTGCCGAAAACGATGCTGGGGTTGCATTTAATGCACCGTTTTCGGGTCGGAAATGAAAAGATGCACCGGTTCGGTCTAGAAACGAAAGGAACGCACTCGATCCACTTTTTTGGACCCAATAGTGATGTTTTAGTTCGTTTTGGTCACTTTTGTTACTATGCTGAAAACCATGGCGGGGTTGCATTTAATGCACCGGTTTGGACCAGAAATGAAAGGAACGCATCCAATCC
>OAMR01001383.1:28015-46953 GCA_900205405.1 Echinochloa crus-galli
AAACTGTAGTCTGGGATAACATGCCCAATATGACTTTCCAGTTGTTCCAGTGCCTTCCTTACGGCATGGCGTGCAGCAACATATTCTTGCTCATATGCACCTGATTGGACGTGAAAAATAACCGTATCACCAGGATTCGGATCGCGCAAGGCACGTTCTTGGACTGCAATAGAAACCACATAACTCCCACTGTATAAGCCGGTGTTATGTCTCACCACCAAAGGACGGGCGCCACTGATGTGGTATATTACATCTTTAAACCATTGCATTGCATCAATAGCCTGTTTCACATATAAATTAAGAAATACATCATCATTAAGACATAATACTCAATACACTCAGTACATAATCAATAAATTAAATTCATAATAATCAATATATTAAATACAAAATAATCAATATATTAAGACATATTAAATACATGATCTCGCATACCCGAAACTCGCGGTTGTTAGCCTCGATAGGAATGAAGCCGAGACCATCGAAATCCGGCCCAGGATGATGTGGTGGCGGTGGCACGGGAAGGTCCGGCAATACATTGTGCCCGGAGTGTCCGCCACGCCTAGCTCTTTGACGTTCTCTCGGCATTATTTTCCTAACAAATTAAGTAAATTGCAATAGAAACAACAGTTAACTATTTTTCGAGGAAATGAAAGCAAAAAAAATAGAGTAAAAAATGAAGTAGAGCTGACCTTTGGCACACTTCTAGGAGTAAAAAAAATGGAGACTAGCGCAGCTCCCTCTAGCGGTGGTACACACAGCTTGATGAAGAAACACTGGATGTTGATGATCGATCAGCTCTCGGCCGGGAGGAGAGAGATTGGGTGGCTTTTATAAGCTGCATGGGGACATTTAGTACCGGCTGGAAAGTCTAGCCGGTACTAACGTGCAACTAGCCGTTGGTGCCAACGGCTGGTGGACAATTTAATACCGGCTAAATACTCGAGCCGATACTACATTTCACGGTGGCAGATTAGTGCCGGCTGGGAACCCCAGCCGGTACTAACGTGCAACTAGCCGTTGGTGCCAACGGCTGGTGGACAATTTAATACCGGCTAAATACTCGAGCCGATACTACATTTCACGGTGGCAGATTAGTGCCGGCTGGGAACCCCAGCCGGTACTAACGTGCAACTAGCCGTTGGTGCCAACGGCTGGTGGACAATTTAATACCGGCTAAATACTCGAGCCGATACTACATTTCACGGTGGCAGATTAGTGCCGGCTGGGAACCCCAGCCGGTACTAACGTGCAACTAGCCGTTGGTGCCAACGGCTGGTGGACAATTTAATACCGGCTAAATACTCGAGCCGATACTACATTTCACGGTGGCAGATTAGTGCCGGCTGGGAACCCCAGCCGGTACTAACGTGCAACTAGCCGTTGGTGCCAACGGCTGGTGGACAATTTAATACCGGCTAAATACTCGAGCCGATACTACATTTCACGGTGGCAGATTAGTGCCGGCTGGGAACCCCAGCCGGTACTAACGTGCAACTAGCCGTTGGCACGCACAAGTGCGCTTCGGCGCGGGAGCAGTTTAGTACGGGCTGGGAGTTACAGCCGGTACTAAACGAGCCAAAGCCGCACTGTACTGCCGGACCGGTACTAATCTCATGAGTTAGTACCGGTTCTAAAGTGACCGGTACTTATGCAACCGGTATCTATGTGAGTTTTTCTGGTTGTGTGGCGCTCCCAACATTGGCTGCGTTCCTCCCCATCGTGCTGATCACCGCGCTGTTCCTCAAAGCCATAGTTTCCCGCACGCAAACGCCGCGCCTACAACAACCTCCCGCCGGGCCCCAAGCCGTGGCCGGTCATCGGCAACCAGGTTATGATCTGCAGTGCAACGAGCGGACAACGCTAAGTAATTAATCGCCTGCGTGAGTGGTCATAATTATCTAAAGGAAAAAAACGAGGGGACCCAATGCCAACCCTGGTTAGTATAAAAAAGAAAATGAAAGAAAGAAACTCTCAGGTGATTGCTTGGGAAAAAGGTAATTTTCGAGTACGGGTCAGAGTGTATCCTGTTGATCGAGTACGTTGGACCAGGGCCCGCCCCTACATGCACGCGGATGCTAGCAGCTCCGCATTACATGTGCATGCAGCATGCTGTCTCTGTTCCACGCGTGTTGCATGCGGATCTGGACCCAGCCGCATGCAAACGCACGTACATGTTGCATGTCCAGCCGTGCCGGGCTGCCGACCATGTCGTGCTGGACATCAGCGCGCGGGCCCGCCGCTACCCGCCACCAGCCGGTGACATCAGCGCGCGGGCCCGACGATGGAGATCGGCGCGGCAAACGTGTGCAATACCTTTCCACAGCAAGTTCACCTACACGTACTTCTTAATAAGCTCAAAGCCTTCACTCAAACAAACCCCCTCGTCTGAGTATCCAACACATATTCCTCATGGCGCTCCCAGCATGGGCTGCGTTCCTCCCCGCCGTGCTCATCGCCGCGCTCTTCCTCAAAACCATAGTTGTTTCCCGCAGGCGCCGCACCTACAACCTCCCGCCAGGCCCCAAGCCATGGCCGGTCATCGGAAACCTCAACCTCATCGGTAACCTGCCGCACCGCTCCATCCACGAGCTCTCCAAGCGCTACGGCCCGCTGATGCAGCTCCGGCTCGGGTCCCTGCCCGTGGTCGTCGGCGCGTCCGCCGAGATGGCCAGGTTCTTCCTCAAGACCAAGGACGCGGCGTTCGCGGACCGCCCCAGGTTCGCCATCGCCCGGCACGGCTCGTACGGCGCCTCCGACATCCTGTGGTCCCAGTACGGGCCGTACCTGCGCCAGGTGCGCCGGATCTGCGCCGCCGAGCTCTTCAGCGCCAGGCGGCTCGAGTCCTTGGGGCACATCCGGGAGGAGGAGGTGCGGGGCATGCTGCGCGGCCTGAGCGAGGCGGCGTCCGGGCGCGCCGTGCGGCTCAGGGACCACCTGCAGATGATGACGCTCGGCGTGATCTCGCGCATGGTCCTGGGAAAGAAGTACGTCATCCAGGAGGAGGCGGCGGAAGTCGAGGCGGACGCGGAGGGGGGCTCGCCGGCGGTGATGACGCCGGCTCGGTTCCGGGAGATGGTCGATGAGCTCTTCGTGCTGAATGGTGCTGTGTGTTGGATAATCGAAGCTCGGTCATTGTTAGTTAGCTAGAATAAAGGAGCTCAATTTCTGAGCGCGTCTGTACAAGCCGTTGATGCATGTGTTCATGCACCGGCTCTCCTTTCTTTCAGCAGAGTCGTAGGACTAGGTGGGGTGATGGCCAAGTCTCTGAAATGTGGGATGGCGCGTTTCATGCGGAGGCAAGGGGATCGCAGCGTCGTGGTGTGTTTGGGCCACAATCTACTTGTAATTCGGATCTATATATTGAGCAATAGAGTCCAGAAAACGTCGGTTAGTCCGGCACCAAAACTAAGCTGTGTTCCTCGTGTTCATGAGCGTTCATGAGCGTTCATCAGCGTTCTTGAGTGTTTTTGTGTGTGTTCTAGGTTCCAAGGGGTGCTGTTCATCTTCTCCGGCGACGGGCGCCGGGATTTGAAGACAAGTGGTACCAGAGCGGTTACGACCCGGGGAAGCCATGTCCTCGCTGCCCAACCTCGGCGACGGGAGGTCGAGGACGCCGGCGGGGCGCCGGCGGCAGTCACTGTAACACCCTAAATAAGGCCTATTTAAAATTTTAGTAATTAATATGTTTTTTATTAAAGTTTCCATGCTCAACATAGGGAAAATAAATAATTCTTGGCAAAATAAAATCAAATATAAGGATAGAAACATTTTTGTTGCATCCATGCTGCTGCATTGTGTTTTGGTTGCTTGTGAATTAGATTGGAATTTAAATCCTCTTTAAATTCGAATTTGATTCGCATTGTTTGGAGCTCTAGAAAAGTTGTTTTGGCCCGAGTCCACTTTCCCTCCCTAAACTTTTCCCTCGGCCGAACTTGCCCCCTCTTCTTTTCTCTCCAGCCCGGTCCAGCTCCCTTCTCCTTTTCCCCGCGGCCCAGTCCAGCCTGCTCTGCTCGGCCCAGCCGCATCGGCCTGTTTCCTCTCCCGCTCCCCCTGCCAGCCCAGCGCTCGGCCCAAACCCGCGTGTCAGGGCCGTCCCCGACCTCCCAACCAAGCCGGACTCTGGCTCGAGTCCGACCCGGGGCCCACAGGCGCGGACGCCGAGGTCCACCGGGGCCACCTGAGCTGCCCCTATAAATAGCAGCCGCCGCCGCCTCCCAATCCCCTACCAAAAACCCTAGCCGAGCTCTCGCAGCGCCGCCATCACCGCCGCTGCCTGAGCTCGCGCGCCGCCATCGATCTCGCGTTTCGCCGCCGCTCCGCGCCTCTCGTCTGCACCACGACCTTCGCGACGAGGTAACGGTCCCCCTGAACCCCTTCCCCCCCCGCCGGCGACACCCCTCCTCTCCCCGATCTGTTCTCAGCCGTCCGTATTTGATCCGACGGCCCCGATCTGAGTCAACCGAGCCAAGTCAAAGGAACCGTACCGGTCAACTGAGTCAGCCGAGCCGTTTTTCAAAAGAGTCCCTGTCCTTTTTCAAAATTAACCCGCAGTCCGAATCTATTCGAAAATAATTACAATTAAGTCCTGATTTTTACAGAAAACCCCCTGCTTTATTTAAAATTAGTATCCGAGGTTTTGTTTTAGTTAAATTGCAAATGAACCCTCCTGTTTTTATATAAAATTATGTTTTAGCCCCTGAGTTTTTGCAAATAGGCCCCTGGAACTTTTAAAACTTTGCCAGCAAGCCCCGAACCGTAGAAACGCCATAACTTCTTCGTTTTAGCTCCGATTTGAGTGATTTTCGCGCTCACGTGTTCGTAGCGAAGCGTAGATTAGTTTCTAAGCCTTCTTTTGATCCGTTTTTATTGGTTGGTGTACTGTTCTAATAGATTAAAATTGTTTGCATGTACTGGCTTGTATGGATGCTTGTGTGTTGATGTATGAGTCCAGTCGGTGAGCCGTACGCGCTTGAGTTCGAGGGTTACGATGAGCAGGACCAGCAGCAACAGCAACAATTTGAGGAAGGCAAGTATAGCACGGACAACCCTTGCTACCCAAACACACCTTTACACTACTTACTGCATATGCATGTGTCTAAATTGTTACCCTTTTAAGGTTGTACCTAGTTTGTTTATCCTATAACCTTGATTACCTTGGGTTATTGCATTTGGGTAGAACTTTGCTAGGCGCAGCTACTGTCACATTTATTTCTAATCATGACTTAATGGTTCACTTCAATGTTAATGGTAAAACTTGCTTTTTAGCAACATGGAAGTCACCAGAAATAAAGTGATCCGGATGTGCAAGGTTCAGTGGAGCCGTCATTCAGTGGATGAAGCGACTTGGGAAAGAGAAGAAGACCTCAGAGCTGAATATCCACAGTTATTCCCATCCACGTCCGAATCTCGAGGACGAGATTCATCCTAAGGGGGGTAGGTTTGTAACACCCTAAAAATGCCTATTTTAAAATTTTAGTAATTAAATTATTTTTATTTAATTTTATGCTCATATTTATCTAAGGAAAATAAATTATTTATGAGCAGTCATTGTTAGTTAGCTAGAATAAAGGAGCTCAATTTCTGAGCGCGTCTGTACAAGCCGTTGATGCATGTGTTCATGCACCGGCTCTCCTTTCTTTCAGCAGAGTCGTAGGACTAGGTGGGGTGATCGCCAAGTCTCTGAAACGTGGGATGGCGCGTTTCATGCGAAGGCGAGGGGATCGCAGCGTCGTGGTGTGTTTGGGCCACAATCTACATGTAATTCGGATCTATATATTGAGCAATAGAGTCCAGAAAACGTCGGTTAGTCCGGCACCAAAACTAAGCTGTGTTCCTCGTGTTCATCAGCGTTCATCAGCGTTCTTGAGTGTTTTTGTGTGTTCTAGGTTCCAAGGGGTGCTGTTCATCTTCTCCGGCGATGGGCGCCGGGATTTGAAGGCAACAAGTGGTACCAGCCACGGTTGCGACTCGGCGGCGGGAGGTCGAGGACGCCGACGGGGCGCCGGCGGCAGTCACCGTCACTACCGCGGCGCCAGCCGCGCCGTCGGTACCGCGACGGCACGGTCATCATCGAGCGCACCGTGGAGCGTCGTCTCAAGGACATCGGCAGCGCCAAGTGGCCGATGCTCACCAAGACGAACTACGGCGTGTGGGCGGCGATGATGCGCGTCATGCTCAAGTCACGCAAGCTCTGGGACGCTGTCAACTTCTGCGACGCAGACGAAGACGAAGACGAGATGGCGCTGGAGGCCATCTGCAAGGCGGTCCCTGAGGAGATGGTGGAGGTGATGGCGAACAAGTCGAGCGCACGGGCGGCGTGGGAGGACATCAAGACGGCGAACCTCGGCGTCGAGCGGGTGTGCAAGGCGAAGGCGCAAACACTCCGCAAGGAGTTCGACTCCCTGACGTTCAAGGACGGTGAGTCGGTCAGCGACTTCCAGGTACGGATCACCAAGATCGCGCAGCAGCTGTGCACCCTCGGCGACGACCTCGACGAAACGGCGGTGGTGCGCCGGTTCTTGCAGGCGGTGCCCAAGCAGTTCCACCAGATCGCCATGTCGATCGAGACGCTCTTGGAGCTCGGCGACATCCCCCTCGAGGACCTGGTGGGGCGCCTCAAGGCTGCGGAGGAGAGGTACGAGCTCACCGGCGGCGGCGCTGGTATTGCCCAGCTGAACTTCACCGAGGACGAGCTCGTGGCGCGGGTGTCCAAGCGCCTGTAGATCAACTCCGACAAGGGTGCGGGGAGCTCGAGCGCCTCGTCGGGAGGACAGGCACGCGGTCATGGAGGCAGCCGTGACAAGGTCGGCCGTGGTGGCCGACAGAAGGGCGGGGACGGCACTCCCAGGGAGAAGAAGGGCGACGGCGGCGCGCGTGGCGGGAACGGCGGAGCACGCGCCAACAACCGTGACGTCGCGCGCGACGAGTGTCGCTACTGCGGCGTTCGCGGCCACTGGGCCAAGGAGTGCCCAAAGCGCCGGCGCGATGCAGCCCACCTGGCCCAGGTGGAGGAGGAAGAGGAGGCCCATACCCTCCTGCTGGCGACGGCCGTGGAGCAGGTCAATGCCACTCCTTCTCCATCCGCTCTGGCTCGCACGACGGCGGCACCTCCGCCGATCCACCTCGACGAGAGCCACCTCTTCGTCCAGCTTGGTGAGAGGAGCGACGGAGCCACCACAAGATGGATCCTCGACTCGGGTGCCACCAATCACATGACTGGTGCCCGGTCGGCCTTTGCGGATCTCGACGGCAGCGTTCGAGGCTCCGTGCGGTTCGGCGACGGCTCCACGGTGGCGATCGAGGGACGTGGCACCGTGCTCTTCAAGGGGAAGACCGGCGAGCACCAGAAGCTGGCGGATGTCTACCACATCCCCAGACTGACGGTGAACATCATCAGCCTGGGCCAATTGGAGGAGAAGCGGTTCAAGATCTTGCTGGAGGACGGGACACTGAAGATCTGGGATCCGCAGCGGAGGCTGGTGGCGGTCGTGCGGCGCACGGCAAACCGACTCTACATCCTCAACGTCAACGTCGACAAACCGGTGTGCCTGGCGGTGCACGCCGAGGAGGCGTCGTGGTGGTGGCACGCCAGGTATGGCCACCTCGGATTCCGGGGGCTCCAGAAGCTATCGAAGGGGGAGATGGTTTGCGGGCTGCCGCGGATCGAGCACGTGGATCAAGTATGCGACGGATGTCTCGTTGGCAAGCAGCGGCGCGCACCGTTCCCGGCGGCAAGCAAATTAAGGGCGGCGCGGCAGCTGGAGCTCGTGCACGCCGACCTGTGTGGGCCGGTCACACCACCGACGACTGGCGGCAAGAAGCTGTTCCTGCTCGTCGTCGACGACATGAGCAGGTACATGTGGCTTGTGCACCTGGCCACGAAGGATGAAGCAGCGGCTGCTATCACGCGTCTTCAGGCACGAGTAGAGGCAGAGGTCGGGCACAAGCTGGGGACGCTGTGCACCGACCGGGGCGGCGAGTTCACGGCGCGGGCGTTCGGGGAGTACTGCGCCGGCAAGGGCATTCAGCGCCACCTCACTGCGCCGTACACGCCGCAGCAGAATGGCGTGGTGGAGCGGCGGAATCAGACCGTGCTGGGAATGGCACGGTGCATGCTCAAGTCCATGAGTGTGCCCAGGCGTTTCTGGGGCGAGGCTGTGACGACGGCAGTCTTCATCCTCAACCGGGCACCAACTCGAGCCCTGGACGACAAGACGCCGCATGAAGCATGGTATGGCCGCAAGCCCGCTGTTCATTTCCTTCGCACATTCAGCTGTGTTGCGCATGTGAAGGTGGCCGGCGGCCATCTGCGGAAGATCGATGATCGGAGTACGACCATGGTGATGATCGGGTACGAGCCGGGCACGAAGGCCTACCGGCTCTAGAACCCGGCGACGGACCGCGTGCATGTCTCGCGGGACGTGGTGTTCGAGGAGGGGCGTGCTTGGAAGTGGGACGAGGATGGTGCGGCGAGCACGGACGGCGGCGACGACGACCCGTTCATCATCGAGTATGAGTACGTCTACATGCCTGGCGCGGCGGCACCTGGAGCAACAGCAACACTGCGCGCGGCATCAAGGGCGCCAAGTGCGACATCGAGCGGGCCGAGTGCGGCCCAGAGCGCGGTGCCAAGTGCACACATAGAAGCTGCAGCACCGACGGAGCAGGCTGTGGGCGGAACACCTGCTCCACTCACGCCAAGCGCTCCAGCCACACCTGCTAGGGTGGAGTTCGTCTCGCCACCAAGCCGCGGCATCGATCTCGACGCCGACCACGATGACGGGGTTCCACTGCGTTTCAGGAGACTGGATGACCTTCTCGCCAGCACCAATCCAGTGGAGCAGCAGGAGCTGTTGGTGGCCGTGGGCGATGGGGAACCAGCCACGTTTGAGGAAGCACGGCGTGACCAGAGCTGGATCAAGGCCATGAGGGAGGAGATGGCCTCTATCGAGCAGAACAACACTTGGTCCCTGGTGAGTCTTCCTCGCGGTCATAGAGCTATAGGTTTGAAATGGGTGTTCAAGCTTAAGCGTGATGAAGAGGGGAACATTGCCAAGTACAAAGCGCGTCTCGTTGCAAAGGGTTATGTGCAGCAAGCAGGAGTTGATTTCGATGAAGTGTTTGCCCCGGTTGCCAGAATGGAGTCTATGAGGATGTTACTGGCAGCAGCAGCTTAGGGAGGATGGTTTGTACATCACATGGATGTTAAATCAGCCTTCCTGAATGGTGAACTCAAGGAAGAAGTCTATATTCAGCAGCCACCTGGGTTTGTAGCTGCTGGACATGAAGAGAAGGTCCTGAAGCTGAACAAAGCCCTGTATGGTTTGAGGCAGGCACCAAGAGCTTGGAATGTGAAACTTGATAGCAGTTTTCAGGTCAAGGGATTTACAAGGTGTGCAAGTGAGCATGGAATGTACACCAGGGGTGCTGGAGAGGCTAGAGTAGTGGTTGGGGTCTATGTGGATGATCTTATTATCACTGGTGCCAATTCAGCAGTAGTAGAGAAATTCAAGGAGGAGATGAGGCAGACTTTCAGGATGAGTGACCTTGGGCTCTTGTCTTTCTATCTGGGGATTGAAGTCAAGCAGGGGAACAAGTGTATAACTCTGGGACAACCTGCATATGCAAAGAAGCTGCTTGAGAAGGCAGGAATGGTGAACTGCCATCCTTGTAGTACACCAATGGAGGTCAGGTTGCAGTTGTCCAGCAAAAGTACTTCAGAGGAGGTGGATGCAACAATGTACCGCAGTTTGGTTGGGAGTTTGAGGTATCTGGTTCATACACGACCAGACATCTCTTTTGCTGTGGGATATGTCAGTAGGTTCATGGAGAAGCCAAGACAGGAACACTTTGAAGCTGTCAAACACCTACTGCGTTATATTGCAGGCACTATTGATCATGGGCTTGTTTATCCAAAGTCTACAAAAGGAGACAGCAGGCTCATTGGTTACTCTGACAGTGATTTGGGGGGAGATGTGGATGAGAGGAAAAGTACTGCAGGGGTAATCTTCTTCTTGGGAGAGATGGTAATCTCATGGAGTTCTCAAAAACAGAAGACAGTGGCTCTATCCACATGTGAAGCCGAGTACATGGCAGGGGCAGCTGGGGCATGCCAAGCTGTGTGGCTCAGGAGGCTGCTGAGTGACATTGCAGGGGAGAATGTTCAGCAGCCAATTTTGAAGATGGATAATCAATCAGCAATTGCCTTGAGCAAAAATCCAGTGCTGCATGACAGGAGCAAGCATATAGACACAAAATTCCATTTCATCAGAGAGTGTGTGGAAGATGGGAGAATCAGCCTGGAACATGTGAGCACTCAGGAGCAGCTAGCTGACATTCTGACGAAGTCATTGGGGCGAGCACGGTTCTGTGAGCTTCATGAAAAAATCGGAGTTGTCAGGTTGAAGTGAAGACCGAGCATGTCTTAGGGGGAGATTGTTGGATAATCCAAGCTCGGTCATTGTTAGTTAGCTAGAATAAAGGAGCTCAATTTCTGAGCGCGTCTGTACAAGCCGTTGATGCATGTGTTCATGCACCGGCTCTCCTTTCTTTCAGCAGAGTCGTAGGACTAGGTGGGGTGATGGCCAAGTCTCTGAAACGTGGGATGGCGCGTTTCATGCGGAGGCGAGGGAATCGCAGCGTCGTGGTGTGTTTGGGCCACAATCTACTTGTAATTCGGATCTATATATTGAGCAATAGAGTCCAAAAAACGTCGGTTAGTCCGGCACCAAAACTAAGCTGTGTTCCTCGTGTTCATGAGCGTTCATCAGCGTTCTTGAGTGTTTTTGTGTGTGTTCTAGGTTCCAAGGGGTGCTGTTCATCTTCTCCGGCGACGGGCGCCGGGATTTGAAGGCAACACTGTGAACGTCGGTGATTTCATCCCGTGGCTGGATTGGCTGGACCTGCAGGGGTACGTTCGGAGGATGAAGAGGACGAGCAGGATGTTTGATCGGTTTCTCGACCATATTCTGGACGAGCACAACCAGCGGCGGCAGCTCGAGGGGGATAGTTTCGTGGCAAGAGACCTGGTGGACGTGCTGCTGCAGCTAGCGGATGGCCCTGACCTTGAGGTTCAGCTCAGTAGGGACAATGTTAAGGCTCTCACACAGGTGGGTACCATAATTTCCATCTCACGTTAGTACTAGTAGATTCTAATCAAGGATAAAAATTTTTACCTTGAGATTTGGAAGATAAATTACACATGATAAAATGTCTGTTTAATTGTCAAAACTCAGCAATATTGCGCAACATATATTATTATGGCGCAGGATATAATCCTCGGAGGAACAGATACTAGTGCCGTGACCACCGAGTGGGCTATCTCAGAGCTCATCAAGAACCCCAAGTTATTAGGCAAGGCCACCGAGGAGCTGGACCGGGTGGTTGGCCGTGAACGCCTTGTCACGGAGAGGGACCTGCCCAACCTTCCCTACATTGAGGCTATCCTCAAGGAAACCATGCGCATGCACCCTGTCGCGCCAACTCTGGTGCCCCACGTAGCTCGTGAGGATGCCTGCGTGGATGGCTACGACATCCCCGCCGGCACGATTGTGTTCATCAACGTATGGTCCATTGGCCGTGATCCAACGCTCTGGGACGCACCTGAGGAGTTCCGTCCGGAGCGATTCATTGGGAGCAAGATCGATGTGAAGGGACATGACTTCGAGCTGCTGCCGTTCGGGTCTGGCCGGCGGATGTGCCCTGGGCTAAGCCTTGGGATGAAGGTGACCCTGCTGGGCATTGCCAACCTTCTTCATGGCTTCGCGTGGATCAGCCTGCAAGGAGGTTGGAAACCAAACTATACCCACACCATCCCGTTCTCATGAGTGAAATTATATGAATCCACTCCACCCCAAACCACCACCACCACACACCAATCCAACCCAAACCACTGAACTCATAATGTAATAACTATTAGCCAAACTATGGTTACAACCCAATAAAAACCCGTTTTTTAAAAAAAATTATAATATAGATTCTTTTCAAACTGCCTTGCACAGAGGAGCTGCCAGTCATACTGAGTCATCTCCAACAAATTTCGGTCAATTTCGATAAAATTTTATAGTGCGAACGCGAGATTTTAATTCCAGGGTCCAGCTCTACACAAAGAACCCATTTCAACCCACTCCAATACACCCCACATCAAAATCCAACCCATTAAACCCATTTGAAACCAAACCGTTTGCAGGGTGCCGCGTGGAGGCTGCCGGATGGCATGACGGTGGAGGAGCTGAGCATGGAGGAGGTCTTCCTTATCGCAACACCGCGCAAGAACCCACTTCAGGCCGTCGTCGAGCCTAGGCTGGAGAGCCACCTGTATATGGGTGCTTAAAATGTCCGTAGGTACTTGCATCTGTTGGCATTCGGTGTTTGCAGTTGTTACACTGTTCTTGTTGTTGTTTTTGTTTATGCAAAGCCTTTAAGCTAGTATCACGTCTGTAGACTACAGAATTGGATGGTATATGTAAATTCAAGACTGAATAAGATACCTACATAAAGAGTCTAGTAGTATGCTAATATAATGTTGCAACTCGACCCTAAATGCCCTCCATGTTGTGTGAGGGATAGAGAACGACGATGAGGATTCGAACCAATGACCTCTAACCTCACGAGTTGTTTATTTATCATTTCAACTATGCACCACATATAACTAAGTGAAAGATGTTTTACTCTTGAAGTAGCCTGTGAAGGCCCATTAATATCGGTCAATAACACCGATCGGTAATAAATGTTACACTTTAGTATCATCCGGTGTTATTTGGTCGGTGTTGTCGACCGGTACTAAATGGACGTGTCATTTTAGTACCGGGTAAGACACCGGCCGGTACTAAAATGCGACTTTTAGTACCAGGCGATGTTTTGAGCCGGTACTAAAAATGACTCCAGGAGCTTTCAAGTTTAGATTCGGTACTAAAATGATTCTGTGTAACTTTTAATACCGGTTTTTTTATATCCGGTACTAAATGTACGTGGACGAATGTGAGTTTTTCTACCAGTACATCCATTCCATTCGTTCGATACAGTCATCATCTCCACCACGCAACTACGAAAATAAGACAGATAGCTAGTATACAAAGCCGTCGCTATTCTACAAACAAAAATCAGTTTAGCAGATTGTGAAGATGTCGATCTCCCGCATCTATCCACAGCATGCCGTGGGATCTTTCACTTGTGAGCTGGTAGTAGCCGCCGGCCCTTCACCCGAACCCACCCAGGTCAATATTCTCTCCAGAAGTACCAAAGATTTTAGATATAGAGCCCCTCTCGTAGACCTCCCGCTTTAACCAAGCGTAATAAACATCCTCAATGGAGCTATTACCATGGGCTGCGATCGTCGCCATCGTTCTTGTCACCGTCCTCTACCTCAAAACCATCCCTTCCCACGGCCGCCGCCGCCGCACCTACAACCTCCCGCCGGGCCCCAAGACATGGCCGATCATCGGCAACCTCAACCTGCTGGGCGAGCTGCCACACCACTCCATCCGCGAGCTCTCCAGGCGCTACGGCCCGCTCGTGCAGCTCTGGTTCGGGTCCATGCCCGTCGTCGCCGGCTCGTCCGTGGAGATGGCCAGGTTCTTCCTCAGGACCCACGACGCGGCGTTCTCCGACCGCCCGATCGAGGTTCGCCGTCGGCAGGCACACCACGTACAACTACTCCGACATCCTATGGGCGCCCTACGGCGCGTACCTGCGCCAGGCCCGCAGGATCTGCACCGCCGAGCTCTTCAGCGCCAGGCGGGTCGAGTCGCTCGGGTACATCCGCCACGAGGAGGTGCGCGCGCTGCTGCGAGTTCTTCGGGGGGCGTCCGGATCCGGGCGCGTGGTGCGGCTCAGGGACTACCTGCAAATGGAGGCGCTCGGCGTGATCTCGCGCATGGTTCTGGGGAAGAAGTACGTGGAGACGACGGAGGACGCCGCGGAGGGGCGGGGCGCGCCGCCGGCGGCGACGCCCGCCGAGTTCACGGAGCTTGTTGATGAGTTCTTCGCGCTTAATAGCGCGTTTAATATCGGTGATTATGTGCCGTGGCTGGACTGGTTTGACCTGCAGGGGTACGTTAGGAGGATGAAGACGCTGGGCAAACGGTTAGACCGGTTTCTAGAGCGCGTCCTTGACGAGCACAAGTGCACAACGAGCGGAGGCAGCTCGAGGGTGAGAGATTCGTGGCAAGGGATATGGTGGACGTGCTACTGCAGCTGGCCGATGATGACCCTAACCTTGAGGTGCAGCTCAGTAGGGACAACGTTAAGGCCCTCACACAGGTGAGACCATAATTTCCTTCCCATTTATTATAGTTAATTTTGAGAACTTTATTTAAATATTATTGCAAATAACAAAATAGCACTATGTATCTCTAGTAGAATGCATAAAATTCTCAAACATTCTATGTTACTACCTCTGTTCCAAACTGTAGGTCGTTTTAGCTTTTCTGAATTTATAGATTTTAATATGCATCTAGATATATTGTATGTCTAGATATGTCAAAAAACTATTAACCTAGAAATGCCAAAACAACCTACAATTTAGAACAGAGGAAGTAGCAGATAACTTTATCACAAACACAGTCACACAGGAACAATAATGCTTGCCTAATCGTCAGGATCTGCTCATCGGAGGCACGGATACCTCCTGGATGACCATCGAGTGGGCTGTTTCGGAGCTCCTCAAGAACCCCGAGCTCCTAGCCAAGGCAACCATGGAGCTGGGGCGTACCGTCAGCAATGACCATCTGGTCAGCGAGAGCGATCTCCCCCGCCTCCCGTTCATCGACTCCATCATCAAGGAGACCCTGCGCATGCACCCGGCGGCGCCGTTGCTGGTGCCACACCTGGCCCGCGAGGACGCCTCGGTGGACGGCTACGACGTCCCCGCCGGCACCACTATGCTCGTGAATGCTTGGGCCATCAGCCGTGACCCTGCACTGTGGGACGCGGCCGAGGAGTTCAGACCGGAGCGGTTCGCCGGTATCAGCAAGGCTGACGCGGGGGTGGAGCAGGACTTCAACATGTTGCCGTTCGGGTCAGGGCGGCGGATGTGCCCCGCATACAACCTCGGGCTGAAGGTGGTCACGTTGACCCTCGCGAACCTGCTGCACAGTTCACGTGGAGGCTCCCGGATGGGGTGGCCAAGGAGGACCTGTGCATGGAGGAGTCCTACCAGCTCACACTTCCGCGCAAGGTCCCGCTAGAGGTCATTATCGAGCCCAAATTGGTGGCACGGTTGTACGAGTGAACTTGACCTACAACACGTGTATACTCCCTCCGTCTCATGACGAATGTAATTCTAGCTTTTTCCGACAGATGTGTTATTGGCAAAAGATCATTTTAATCCAGTCAATTTAGGTATGAGAGTCGTTGGTGCATTCAGATAATTATCTATTTTAAGGAATGTGACAGTTGATTAACTTCTATAATTACATTCTTTTGTGAGATTTTTTATCTCAGAATTGTATTCTTCACATGACGAAGGGAGTACATGCATTAATTGACAAGGATGTCAACTAGCGGTTACTTTCTTGTTTTATTTTTGGTATATTATGTGTAGTGTTTGGCGTATGGTATGTATATGATGATATGGTACGGTGTAACTACACTTGAAAGTCGTTAGCGACATGATGGCCGCATGTCGAGACGAGAGACACAAATGGAGAGGGATGCCCGGGTTGCCGTTAGTCGACAGCCTACTTGAGGTCTCCAAAGTCAAAAGAAATAAAGGATATTACTATTGGCCGGGGAGGATAAGAACGAGAGAAAAAGGAGGGAGCGATCTGCTGTTCTATGAAGAGGTTTGGGTCCGGTTAGGCAAGGAAGGTAGGTTTTATTATTTTAAATGTGATTCCAAAACCAAATTCAAATTTGGAAGAACGGTTTTGGTGCCATGAATAATTCAGAAAAATCATGAACACAAAAAAATGAATTTGGTTGTTTTCATACAGGTTTTCAAAATGTTTGATTTCTAAGAAAAATGATATTTTCTCAAAATCACACATGCAAACGTTTATTTGTACATTTTTTCAAATATATAGTAATTTTTAAATGCCATGAAATTACAAGTGTTATACTATGCACCTACCATGAGGAGAGCTTCGGATACGATGACTTGATACATTATCTAGGGTAAAGATTTGAGTAAGAGCATCTCCAAAGGTCCCCCAATAAATCTTTTTGTCCTAATAACTAGTTCATGGGAATGTCGTAATATTTGTTTGATGGTTATTGGTGGAGTTGCTTTTGTAGTTCCCCAATAATCACAACCCAGTCCAACTACCCTACTGGGAGACTCCAACTCCTATTTTATTTGCCAAGAGTTGGGATAAATTATTGGTTTGTCCTAATGATTACTGGGAAAAGGAAAAAGTATTGGGGTTCTGCTGGAGTATAATTTTTCACCAACTCTTCGGATACGGTAGTTGGATTGGAAAATGGGGATCTGCTAGAGATTACTAAGAGATGACTCTTTATCAAGGTAAGGATGTATCATATGCTTGGATTCATTGCCATATCCCGACTAGATCTACAACTACAAGGCAATCTTGAGTGGCGGGAGGAGGCAAGTGTTGTGATACATGGTGAGACGAAGAAAGGGCTAATTTTTTCTGATAATTCTGGGATCCTGGACACTTTGAAATCACCGCAATAGATGTGTGTTTGATGGTGTGACGCCAGGGACTTGGAGTGAAAGGACCTTGATGTCGCCTAGAGGGGGGTGAATAGGCGGTTTCTGAAAAATAAAACTTAGCAGCGGATTAGATCGCCGGATATTCCGACACTTCGTCGGATATTCCGACACTGACAGTAAAGAATGAGCACGTGATGCAAAGATTTAGAGCAACTTAGCTAATTCCCTTTGAATAGAAAGGTGGGAAATCGTCCAAGGATTCTTTTCCACCTAAGAGCTGCACCACAAACTTCACACACGAGTAGATCGGAGCAAATCTATGAAAGTCAACTATGAACTACCAAGAACATATGAACTCGAAGATGAACACGAAGAACAAAAAACACAAGGGAGACAAGTGATTTGTTTACCGAAGTTCACTTCCCAAAAGAAGCTAGTCTCCGTTGAGGTGCCTCCAAAGAGACCGAGTTAAGCCACAACTCTACCCTTCCCCTAGGGCCCAAAAGCCAAGCTAGGGTTACTTACTATGATATCCCCAAAGGGATTGGCTTTACAAACTTTCCGGGGCAAGCTCACACGAGTTGAGCGCTCGCCGGAGACGCCCAGCCGTCTAGGAGCAAAAACTCCAAGAGTAACAAACACGAGTAGATGGCCGAGGATGCTTCAAATGCTCAAGAGTTGGAGTTGATGCTCACCCACACACAAATCCAAGAACTCACTCAAATCCCTTCTCAAATCTTGCAAGGATTGGCTCTAGGGAGTTGAGGGAGTGAAGGGGATGCTCAAGAGAGTGTTCTATGCAAGTGTGGTCGGCAGCCAAGTGAGGAGGGGGCCAAGGGGTATATAAACCCGAGCCCCCCAAAACTAGCCGTTGTGCTGTCTGCGAGATCCGGGCTGGATACTCCAGGGCTACCCCGGATACTCCGAGAACACTCAAACCCGAAGGGGTCCTCGGAACAATATTGTTCTGACCCTGTCCCGGATACTCCTGCTCCAGAAAAACAGCAGGAATACTTTGTGTCCGTGAGTGCACTTGTGTCTCTCACAGGTACTTGGTTGGATTTCTTTGAGCATTAAAACATCCATGGCTTGATCAACACGCATCCCCCTTGATAGTACGACGTTACCTATATACTCAAGATCAAAGATAAAAACTATATCAACCCTTGAGCTTCAATGTCTTCATCATGTTGCTTTTCTTCAATATGACACCTTGAGGGTTTGCTAGCATTCTTGTCTCTTGAGCATACCATCCAAGAACTAGTGACTTTGGATTCATCGACCAATATGGTGAACACTCAACTTCATATCCATTTATAAGTCACTCTGTACTCTTGTGATAGTCCCAGGAACAACAGCTAACAGCCACACCGAGGAAGAAATGCAGAGGCCCAAGGTCCTTCATGGCGAATTCCTGTTTCAGGGCTTGAATGACATGGTGCAGGAGCTGAGCAGAGGAAGCTGTGAGCACGATGTCATCAACATAAGGAAGCAGATAGGCAGTATCAGTGCCCTGACGGTAGATGAACAGTGAGGTGTCTGACTGAAAGGACCTTGATGTCGCCTAGAGGGGGGGTGAATAGGCGGTTTCTGAAAAATAAAACTTAGCAGCGGATTATATCGCCGGATATTCCGACACTTCGTCGGATATTCCGACACTGACAGTAAAGAATGAGCACGTGATGCAAAGATTTAGAGCAACTTAGCTAATTCCCTTTGAATAGAAAGGTGGGAAATCGTCCAAGGATTCTTTTCCACCTAAGAGCTGCACCACAAACTTCACACACTAGTAGATCGGAGCAAATCTATGAAAGTCAACTATGAACTACCAAGAACATATGAACTCGAAGATGAACACGAAGAACAACAAACACAAGGGAGACAAGTGATTTGTTTACCGAAGTTCACTTCCCAAAAAAAGCTAGTCTCTGTTGAGGTGCCTCCAAAGAGACTGAGTTGAGCCACAACTCTACCCTCCCCCTAGGGCCCAAAAGCCAAGCTAGGGTTACTTACTATGATATCCCTAAAGGGATTGGCTTTACAAACTTTCCGAGGCAAGCTCACATGAGTTGAGCGCTCGCCGGAGACGCCTAGCCGTCTAGGAGCAAAAACTCCAAGAGTAACAAACGGCGGGAATTTTTAGAGGATGCTTCAAATGCTCAAGAGATGGACTTCAAGCTCTCATACTCTCAAATCCGTGGACTCACTCAATCCCCCTTCTCAAATCTCACTTGGAGTAGCTCTAGGAGGTTGAGGAAGTGAAGGGGAAACTCTAAAGTGTGTTTCTTGCGTGTGGTGTCGGCAGGCAAGTGAGGAGGGG
>OAMR01001097.1:9145-19356 GCA_900205405.1 Echinochloa crus-galli
CTGTCTCTTATACACATCTAGATGTGTATAAGAGACAGGCTCATAGGTTACCTCACACGAAGTCGACATCTTTCCTCACGGCGGTTAAGCTTGGATGTGAGGCCATGCTCTGATACCAATTGAAAGGACCTTGATGTCACCTAGAGGGGGGGTGAATAGGTGAATCTGCAATTTACAAAACCTTTTCACACTATCAGTACCAAAACCGGTCAGACCGGTTTCCCAAACCGGTTAGACCGGTTTGGGGTCAGCACACAGTACAAAAGCGGTCAGACCGGTTTACCAAACCGGTCAGACCAATAGAGTGAGGCGAGATCAGCCAAGATGAGGCAACTGGGTTTTTTTCTCTCTCTCTCTCTCTCTCTCTAGAGTGAGGCGAGATCAGCCAAGATGAGGCAACTGGGTTTTTTTCTCTCTCTCTCTCTCTCTCTCTAGAGTGAGGCGAGATCAGCCAAGATGAGGCAACTGGGTTTTTTTTTGTGGGTGTGCTTGCCCTCTTTGCTTTCCTTTTTTTTTTGTTGACTTGCCAAAGGATAAACTAGGCAGGTAATCCGGGGTGGACAAACAGGAAGGTTTACCAACAGCAAAATAGAAACTATTTAAAGAGACCGGCCAGGATTAGGCACACTTCCTTTTTTGGTTGCTTCTGGTTTCTTTCCTTTTGTTTTCTGATTGCACACTTCCTCTTTTTCTTTTGAGTTTCCAAAAACACACAAGGCAATCAGGGGGGGAGGCGGGATAGAGAAGCGTGATGTAAGGAAAAGTATCTGTGCAAAAACAGAAACACGGCAGTGCTGTTGCAATCAGGGGGAGGGGCCTCACGCGTGGGGGCGCGATTCCAGGGAGCACGCTCAAGCGCTGGGAATCAGGGGGAATTGGATGGATGGCGGCGGCAAGATGTGAGTGAAAAAAAAATGATGATAGACACAATGCAACCAGCAACAATTGAACGCGTAAGCACACAAATTCAACAATGCAAATTATTGAAAGAAAGTGCAAGGCTCAAAAGGGTGCTGGGACAAAGATCTAACCTAAAAATATATATTTGTTTTGGTTTTGTGGACTGTAGGAAATGGAAAAACACTCGATAAAACTCACCGATCAACCTGAAATCTGATACCACTTGATAGAGCTGAAGTGCCCGATCTTTCGGTGAGTGGAGATAGATTCGACTTGGTGGAAGTTGACCCTCACGATCCGACTACGACGAGCGAACCCGTAGCGCCAATGCAATCGCTGAACCAACTCCCTGTGGTTACCGAACTTACGGTTGCAAGATCAGCCTGATCACGAAGATCGTTTCCTGTGCGCAATCGAAGAACGAACAAGAAAAAGATGCGAGCAATCTCAATATCACTCGAAGGTGGAGTTCTGAATTACACGAGGACAGCGCTGATTTGCGCGTGTTCTTCGGGGGGGTAGCTACATTGTTGGTACAAATGACATAAAAGCAAACAAGTCTGCTGAGTATATAAGAGGAGGGGCGTCCTAGGGTTGGGGGCGACCAGGGGTGGGGCGCCCCCAACTTGGGCTTAAGGCCCAACAAAATTGTCGACGCAACACTTTGGCAGATTCTGGACGTCAACTTGTTTCGACGATTCCAGTTGACTCCGGATGAATTTGGGCATGAGACTGGTGCCATTGGAAACTCCTTGAAATTAGCTTTCCATCCATATAAAGAACATTTAAACAAGAAGTTAGCGACACGAGCGTTGAGTTGAAGACAATCCATCTCCTCTTGTGTCATATTGGACATGTCGTTTCAATCAACATTTGGAGGATGGATTCCCTCAACTACAACCTGCTTAATAAGAGGACCCATGGTCCTAACAATATCAAGTACATGAGCAGACCAAGTAGCATAATTAGAGCCGTCACTAACTAGTGGCTCGACGGTTACCTCACATGAAGTTGACATCTTTCCTCACGGCAGTTAAGCTTGGATGTGAGGCCAAGCTCTGATACCAATTGAAAGTACCATGATGTCACCTAGAGGGGGGGTGAATAGGTGATTCTGCAAATTTTCAACACTTAAAAAACAAATTGTCAGTTCAACTCCGGATACTCCGAGGGTAAGCCGGATACTCCAGGGTTAAGCCCTGAGACTCCGCAACACCTCTGGATACTCCGGATCAACTTTTGCTGGAAATATGACTAAGTCAGAACAAAACCGGTCAGACCGGTTTGGGAAACCGGCCAGACCGGTTTGGGAAACCGGCCAGACCGGTTTCTGATTGAGAAACACTAGAATGTAAATTAACCCCTCTTTCGAGCTCTAGCACAAATGAAACTTGGTGGAGTGCTTCAATAGATGATTTCTAGCAGGTCCAACTAGTCCCTGCACACAAGACGAGCACAACTAAGTAGATCGAAGCGGAAGCAAGTATATGTGCTAGAAGGGAAATTGTGAGGCAAACCAAATTGGAAACGCAGCGGGTTGTTTCCCGAAGTTCAGATTCGCTGTTGCCCAAAGGCAGCCCAAAAGCGCAGCGAATCCTACGTCTCCGTTGAGGAAGCCCTTAGTGACCCAAAGGTCAAGCTATCTCCTCGGTTCCACTAACTTGATCTTTTCTCCGAAGGAGGCAAGACCACACCTGCACAAACAATCCGTGGCACACCACAACCTTGGTGGCTCACCGGCGACGCCTAGCCGTCTAGGAGGCTTCACCTCCAAGAGTAACAAATGCTTCAATGAGTTGCTAGACCTCAACCTCGAGTGCTCAAGCTATGGATTCACTCCTCACTGAGTTTGCTAGCTCTCTAGCTCTCTATTGCTCAATCACACAATTCCTCTCAACCCAAATCCAAAGATATGAATAAATTCAACCAACTCTCACAAAGAGAGGCTTGGGGAGAGCTTGCTGGTGCTTGAAGTGCTTCTGGACGCTCAAGGGACCCAATGGAACCAGCAGCCTTCAAAGGAGAAGGCCAAGGGGTATAAATACCTCACACCCAAAAACTAGCCGTTATACCCGGGAAAACCGGTCACACCGGTTTCCAAAACCGGTCACACCGCTTTTCAAACAAAAACTAGCCTGGTGCCCGAGCCCTTCCTTGGGGCCTCGATCGCCGCCTCCTTTCCCCGCCGCGCCACCGTGCTGTGGGTTCCCTTTCTCCCTCACGGGCCTCCCGCCGCCCCCTTCCGCCGCCGCGCCGCCGTGCCGTGGATTCTCCATCTCCCACAAGGTCTGCCTCCCGCCGCCGCCGCCGACGCCGCCGCGGCGCACCCTATGGCGCCAGGGCCCATCGGCCTTCTGGGTGCCATCTTGCCCTAGGTATCCATGCCGTATTGCCCAGCTGTTTATTTTTATTTTCTTATTATTATTGCAGCTTGTCTTTTACATTTTGCTTGTTAGTTTGATGTTTGTGTGTTGCTTTAGTGCTGCTGCTTTGGTTGCCTTGTATTGCCGCTTTAAGTTTGGCTTTGCTTTGCATCCACATGAAATCCACATTGAAATCCATGTCTTCAACTATCCGAGATATATCCAATATCTTCAATTTAGTTGTCCCAACATCTTTTGACAAGCTTCCTTTAAATGAGCCCAACATATGTCTCATTTTTCATTTCCCTTTACTTGTCATTGCCTCTATTGGTTGCATGGGATCACATACACCTGTTTGCATTTATACCAATATAAACCAATGATGAGCACCTTTACTTATCAACAAATATATTACATGAATATCATTTGACAATAAAACCATGCTCATATGCTCAAGCAAACAAGTTAGATCATTAATCATGTTGTCATATAAATCACCAAAACACTTAAGTGCCTAGATGCACTTTCAGATCTTCTATGTTGTCTTCGGTAAATAACTTGTCCATAGGCTTCTATGTACTCGAGACCATATACTAACCATAGAATCATGTCTCATTTCTGTTTCAACCATTGTCATGAATCAAGCCCAAAGAAATCCCAATTTCTTAATTAATTTATCCCAAAAACCTTTGACAAGTATCTTTTAGGTGAGACCAACTAATATGCATAAGCTCTTGTCTCTTTTGTCACTATTACTCACTTGTCATTATTCATCTTTTGATATCATGGGATCACCATCACTTGTTTGCTTTCATGTCATTTATATCAACAATGAGCTCTCATTCTTCAATAAATATATTTCATGAATATCCAAAAGAATAAAACCCTGCTCATATGCTTAGGCAAACAAGTTAAATTATAAATCATGTTGTCATCCAAAATCATCAAAACATATAAGTGCCTAGATGCACTTTCAATCTCCCCTTTTTGGTGATTGATGACAACATGATTAAAGCTTACAAAAGATATGAAATTTAAGCTCTAGATGACTGAGATATATGGTGAGCTCCCCCTCAATATGTGCTTCGAATAGAATTTAAAAAATTTGGCCTCAAATGCCAAATGCACATATAATCAATAAAAATGAGAGCTCCCCCTATATCTCAGCATCCAATGTGTGCAACAAGTGTGTGTGAAGAAGCTAGAGGCGATGATCAGGCGTAGCTTGCTCGGGCCAAAGGATCAAGCCTTGGTGGAGGGCTCCCGACCTGGAACGGTGCCCATTTGAGAACACCGGTGATATTGCAGTCTTTATTTATCGAGCGTGGGTTTGGGGTCCCTAATGGCGATTTCTTTAGAGGGTTGTTGCATCACTGTGGTTTAGAGCTTAGTCATCTGAATCCAAGTTCAATCTTGGACATTTCCTTCTTCATCCATCTATGCAAAATCTATTTGGGGATTGCCCCTCATTTCAATCTGTGGAGGGGGCTGTACCGAGTAAAATCCATTGGGGAGGGAAGGAGTTGTCGAGGACCAACTAGAGTGTGGGGGGTGCAGGGTTCACCCTCTGGGTTGGTATGATGAAGAGGTATTTTGACCTTGAACTGAATGATACCAACATAATTTGGAGCAACTTGCGACCAATAAGTAGCCGACTAGGTTTGTGTTGATATGAGTTCTTTTGATCCGCCAATTTTCTAAGTGGTTTCATTCTTTCTTTGGAAGACCGAGTGGTAGTGCTGGAAGCCAAAGCTCAGAGCTTGGCCCAGGTCCGTCGCCAAGAAGTCGATGCTCAAAGGCTACAGAGCAAAGTAAGTTTGGCATCTTTTGGCGACTTCAATTGAGCTGTGGTACACCTGGCGATGCCGACATCTGCTTAATTTGTGCAGGTCATGCCCACGAGAAGAAGGTACTTGAAGAGAAACATGCCGTCCTGGAGGCTAAGCTGAAAAAGGTCAATCAGGCGCATACTCGGGCCATGGGCACCCACAAAGTTGCTATAGAGAGTAAGTGTCCTTCCCTAAGCCTGAGTTAACTCCGCTGTTTGTGGTTTTCTATTGTATTCATTATGTTGCTGCTTTGCTTGTTGTCAGCCTTTGCCAAAGAGGTGAGTACCCTAAAGGAGGCAGCACAATTTAATGCAGACATGCTTGCCCCCTAAAAGCCTGGTGTGCCAGCTCGGTCTCTGGAAGACCGCCTTCGAGCGGGGCCGGCCAACGTCAAGGAGCTCATCAAGGAAGCGGCGGTCAGGTGTGGCAAGAGGATGCTTGCAATGTTGAAGATGCATTATCCCGACGAAGCCGTAGAATGTGTTGCTAACGGCATGGCCGCATACTTCCCAGAAGACAACTTCAAAAGTCTAGCCGACTCGTATGAAAATGTGGCTACTGACATAGTCACAAAGCTTGGCATGTAATAGAAACACAAAGTAGTACTCGGGAGAAAGGTTTATAGACTTATGCATGTAATAATGCATTTTTAAAGTTTAGTAGACTTCTTTTAGTTTATTAGCCGAGTTGTGTGAACAACCCTTGTCACTCCTCCATTAGTCATGATAGTGCTAGGTACGCGGTAGAAATGGCTGGAGCTCGTGGAGAAGCAGCGCTCTTTACATGCTACAATGCTCGCTGGGAGGCTTAGTCGTAGCTAAAGGGTTGAGCTAGGTACTTTTGCACGTATTTAAACTGTTGGATTCGGACTGGCCGCATTGTGTGAGGTCTTAGAGACAAGCAAACTCAGGGTTTTGCTTAATTCATATGTTTAGCATGAATTTGGAGACAATTACAAATAATTGAGACATACCACTGCCTCCCTCCTTCAGCAGCGGTGGCACCTGGGCCTTTTTTTTGCGGAAGGTTGAAGCGTTACGAGTGAGAGATAGAGCGGGCGACGACCGTACGGGGGAAGCGCCAATGCTGCGCAAAACTTTGAGCGGGAGGGCTCTGAATTGTTCGCGGGCTTCCGCGGGTAGGGGCAAATGTCACGTGGCATTAGCCCACAATTCCTCAGTGAATGCCTAGCAGGCCAAACAGCTAGTATTCATGACCCTTCAATTCGAATGCCAATGCTTAGTTAGTATTCATGATCCAGTTGGGAGGCATATATGGTTAGTCCGCCTACGGGCGTTTGTATTTCTTTAGATAGCGACTAGAGAGTATTGTGTACTCTCCTCAAAAAAAAAAGAATGCCAATGCTTAGTTAGTATTCATGATCCAGTTGGGAGGCATATATGGTTAGTCCGCCTACGGGCGTTTGTATTTCTTTAGATAGCGACTAGAGAGTATTGTGTACTCTCCTCAAAAAAAAAAGAATGCCAATGCTTAGGCCCCAATACATACATCCAAACCCAGCGTGTCGGTTAATGTTTAGCTAGTTTATAGAATACTTTATCATATTTTAATAAAAGAGAAAGCTATCTCTTGATTGTCCCATACACGCACTTTATGATTATGTAAGGATGATTGTGGGTCATTCATATTATGAACTATGTGTTAAGAACCAGGTCATTGTAAGAGCCCTTAGAGTTCTTAAAGCTAAGTACTAGCTTCTATCATTAGAGAACGCCTTAGTAGGAAAGGGAGGGTGATTGGGGGCGCCCTCCGCGGTAGCTAGGAAGTGACACGGAGAGGAGGATGGAAGGGAGCGTATTACGGATCGGGCCATTGGAATGATGGAAAGAATTGGATGAGAGGATTGGGGGTAGATAAAAGGCAGGAAAATCGGACGATGATCGCAGGACAAGCGAAAAAACCGAGGCAGGCAAAACGAAGTGGATGGAGGCCCACGCGTCATTGCCACACTATGGAGGGCATAGGAAGCAGAACCACATTGTGAGTTCAACGACACAACTACTTAGCGTAAGTTTATTAGTAAGTAGAGACAGAGTTATATATGTTCTTTTTCTAATTTAACCCAAACACAAACCCAATGTGTCCAAACAAGAAAATGATGATAGTTACTTGTATCTCTAACCCAAACCCATCGCACATTCAACCGTCATCACATAAAGGCAACCAAGTTTACTTCATTTCACTAGAGGGGTAAATGTGTATTTTACATGGCCACTTAACATCACATAACACCTTCCAGACGAAAATAGTATCAAGGGAAAATTTTGAAACCATGAAAACTGAGGAATTTTTAGAAAAATCTATGATACGAAGGGTAGTTATTTTAATTTCTACTCGTATAACACTGAAGTAATTGGCTCGTGTCTCTATATAGCGTTTGATTGGTTCAGAATTATTATTGCCGTCGGGATACCTCTGGGTGTCCGTTTCTATGCATGCCCATGCGGCCATGCACATGGCATTGTTGAAGCAATGGGACCCATAGCTGGTACTGGCACTGTCTCCATGTAGAACGATGCGTACAACGTTCATCTTCAATGGTACATTGCTGCCACTGCAAATGCGAGGACAAATAGACAATTAATGTGCATGCACTCCTTCAGTCTTAGAAAGAAAACAACTTCTATATCTCAAGGGATCAAATTATTAAAATTTAATCAAATTTATAGAAAAATACTAATAATTTAAAATAAGTATTACTAGACTAATCGTGAATATATTTTCATACTAAATTTATATGTGCTGTTTGTTATAAATTTGGTTAAAGTTGAAATTATTGCATAAGAATTACAGTTTCTTTTTCCGTCCGACAGAGTAATTACTGAGACCAATCAATTGTTGAAACCAAGTTCTGGAGTGCAGGTGACACTCGGAAAATTCTGTTACGTGCAGTAACAAAGCTGCAGCCCTTAGGAGGAAAGAACCGGGCGCACGTTTCTGTACCCTTGTACGGAGGACCGTATGGTGGCAACTCCGTTGCCCAGAAGGATGATCATTGCATTATTATTGTGATTGACACAGAGTGATTACAATTACAAATGCTCATCATCACTACATCTTAAGAAAAAACAGTACTGCATATAGTTAGCCTAGTCATTTATCTCTGGGCTCTGGCCACCTCATAAAAATTGACACTTCCCTCCGGCCTACCAAGAACAGCTCCAATGCGAGTGTGTGATGTTTTGATAAGTCTAAGGCCATGTGTTTGTTTCTATGGGGTTAAACTTTAGGCCAACACTTTTAGCTTTTTTTAGTCCTTGGCCAACCAAACATAAGGCCTAAAAGGAAACTGCTAAACTTTAGCCCCCATTAGCCTTTTAGCCCCTCAAAGATGGGCTAACTAGGGCTAAAAATGGTCCTCTCCCTCCAAAAGACAGATGCTACCCGTTTCTTTCTCTCCCCCATCAGTAATTACTAATTAGGGGTAAAGTAGTCTTCTATACACCACTAAACTAAACTTTAGGGCAGTCCCAACCCTCCAACTAGGATGATGTCCATAGCATTAAATTGGGTGACACATAGGACTATTAGCTTATGTGGCAGGACACTACTAAGTTTGGGTTGGGAGATGATAGTGTCTTCATTATAGATAAAAAATAAATACGATTGGTGGAGAAGAGAGATGATGAATTTATTGAAGACCCGCACTAAGAAATCATGGGTTGAAAAATACAATGTCTAAAGTAGTGTCTTGCTAACATGGCATCATGGACACTACCTATGGACATCATGGGTTGGGACTGCCCTTAGCCAATGTATGCAAACAGCAAAAAGAAGGCTAAATTTTAGCCCAACATTTGAGGGCTAAGCCGTAGCCCTTGACTAAACTTTAGTTTAATAGAACAGCCTAAATCTTTTTTTAAAAGAACAGGGCCTAAATCAAACGGGACACCTTTTCAATTAACCTTTTTCACATGTAAGTACGTGACAGTAGTCATCTTGGATTCTAGAACAATGAAAAAGTTGTCTTTTACAACTTACAACCTGATATATATATATGGGATATATCCAAAAACCGACGGAGTGCTAACTGATTCACTAGTAGCTGGTACTACAAACAAGATCATGTGCTATGGCTCATATTTCTTTTGAGGAACAAATGATTGGATTTGGCACATCATCATTGCCCTTGAAGATTTTCAGGAAAGGGATATATACGGCGAGGGCAGCTAGCAGAAGCTAGAGGAGACATCACATGATTTCCGCAAAAGGAGAAAGAGACAGAGCACGCTTTGCCGAAAAGGCGGCCAGGATCAAAAGACGCCTGTCGCCTCTTGCCTGACAGATAACAAGCAGTTCTGATTTGGCACCAAAATAAAGATTGCTATTTGCTCACAGATATGCTTTAGTAGATTATGAAACGAACCGGATTCTCGAAATGGAGAATCCGACTCCCTGTACCTTTGTGATAGTCCCAGAATCAATAGCTATCACGTACAGAACTCATTTCAGCCAAATATCACATCCATACAACGATAAACATGACTGCATTCATTATTTACATATCAGAGTACGAGGTTAGTATATGCCACATGGGCTAATCGATAAGCTGAAACCTCTACGCAACGGTAGCCACAACCCATGGCCTGTTTTAGAAAACGTGCATGTTTTACTGCTAAACCCGGTTGGATAGCCATTCCTTGATTGCTATGACTGTTTCCTTGACAACATAGATTAATGTTTGAATATGACTATGCTCTGTTTAAATATTAGTCACTGCTAGAACGGCCTAGGACTAGTTTATTACTATACTCTACTTCAATAATATTTTGAGTTATAAAAGCAACTGAGTTGTCTATCCTGTCACTGTTTTGGATGATGTTGATGTGTCATCTTGCCTAACCCACTTTACCGTACCACCACTCGACCGTTGTATGTGGCAACGGCCTAGCATAGCTCGTCCTGCTACCGCAGGTTCCCGCAAATAACATCCACCAACTCCTTTCTCACACTAGTCGACTCGGTGAGCTCCCTCCCCACCTTGTCTCAACAGCCTCAGCTGGTCCAACCTCTCATAACCCAAACCAAGGATTAGGAAAGAAAGCAAAATCCCACATGCTAGTACTCACCAGAGCTTTCTGCAAGTAGTCGCGGAGCT
>OAMR01001097.1:19940-68697 GCA_900205405.1 Echinochloa crus-galli
GAAAAACACTCAGGCTGGGACACGTGGCAGCACCCGAGCGTGCCAGGTCATCACTGCTGACGTCAGCATGACGTCATCAGTGGGGCCGGCTTTGCTGACGTCATCGTGGGCCCGGATGACGTCAGCGTTGACTTGGTCAACGTTGACCAGTCAATGGTCAAAGGTCAGCGGGGTCAGCGGGGTCAGTTGGGCCCACATGTCAGCCTAATAGAGTCAATGACAGGTGGGGCCGGGCTGAACAGTTAGAAAAAGAAAAGGGGAAGGTTTCGCGGGCTGGAATTGGGCCGAAAGTGGCTGGGCCAAGGTAGTTCGAGGTGAGAACTGGATTTCCTGGGTGGATTTAGGCCCACGAAGGCGAGGCCGGTGGCTTAGGCGCTGTGGACCGAATCCACCGTGCGCCGGGTCATGGGTCCACGGTGAGCCGGGTTCATGGGATCAGGCGTGGCTCGGCTGGATCTTCTGCGGCTCGGCTGGCGGGACTTGGTGTGGTCCGCGGTGCGGCCTGGCCAGCGAGACACGGGAGCGCGGCGGCGCGCTCTGGCGCGCGGCGTCAACGGCAACAACGACAGCGGTTAGGGTCAAGGGAAGGTCGGCGAGGCTCGGTTGCACGAGGCACAGGTTCGGCTTGGGTTCGCGGAACAGGACGGCAAGGCCAGGGAACTTCTCGGCCGGTGAGGTGGGCTCCCGGCATGAGCGCATGGCGCCACGGCGGCGGCGACATGGCGGCCGGCGGCGATGGCTCTGACCACGAAGGCGCGGCCAAGGATTTGATTGGGAGAGAAGGATGGGATTAAGCGGGTGCGAGGCCTGCCTCACCCCGATTCTGGGCTCGCGCGCACGCAGATAGAGCTTGGAGCTCGTCCACGACGCGGCCATGGCGCTCGCACACTCCGAGCAGCCTCGGTGCGCAGCGGCATGGCGGCCGGGTTTAGCAAGGCGGCGACGGCGGGCTACGATGCGGATCAGCGGCGCGACGGGGACCTGCACGGGTTCATCGGCACGAAGGCCGGGACAGAGGCTAGAACGGCGGCGGCGCAACGGCGACGAAGGAAAGGGGAAAAACAGGGGAGACAACGGGGTGCGGTGGTGTGGTGGCTCACCGAGGAGCATGTAGGTGTACGCAGCAGCTTGGTGTAGGTGTACGGTGCGTCGGCGATGCTCGCGCTCCCACGCTTGTCCCGGGTCCGGCGCCCTCCGGCGTTCTTCGCGTCGGCGGCGACCGCGGCTCTTGGCGTCGCCGGCGGCTTCGCGTTCCGGCTCCAGACAGGTACGGCGGCGGCTCGCGGTACGGCGGCGACGGCCTGCAGCAGCTTGGTGCTCGGCTCCGCTCTCTCCTCCGGCCTCCTCTCTTTCCTCCTGCTCTCGGCTCCCTCTCCCTCTTTCTCTCTCGGCCGGGTGGTAGGGAAAACCCCGAAGGGCGGCGGCGGCGTCTTGGACAAGGGGATAGGAGCGGCTGCGAGGGTATTAAATAGAACGGCGTGGCTAGGGTTCTGCGGGCGTGAACGGCGAGAGATGGTGGCGTCCGTGCCACCTTTACACGCGGCAGCATCCAGTCGGGCCGCCAGGGCTCCCACGCGGGGATTGGCCGAGGCGCCCAGCGCCCTGCCGCGCTTGGAGGGGAAAAGCGTGGGGAGGAAGAAGGACTGTGCGGTGTGGGTCCCGCACGTCAGCGGCGGAGGGAAGGAGAAGGACGCGCGGAGGAGTTGCTGGGCCGGTGCTGGGCCGAAAAGCGGAGCAGGCTGATTCGCTGGATGGACTAGGAAGAAGTTCGGGGAGGCAAGGTAGACTTCGGTTTGGAGATTCGGCCCAAGGAGAGTTAGCTGGTTAGAAATTAGTTTGGTTAGCTTTTTGATTTGGATTCAAATCTAGGATTTGAATTCAAATCCAACCAAAGAACCAAGAACCCAAAAGAATCAAATCACCTCTAAATTAATCCTTAGCACTTCAATTGAAATTTAATTAGTTTATTACTAAGAATTTTAGAGAGAGCACAAGAATACAACCTTATGATTATGAGCAAAACACATCAAGCACGAAATTTTTTTGAAATCCACATTTTTAACATTCCAGAAAAATCTGGGATGTTACAGATTAAGTCGTGTTACATTCACCTGCTATATTTTACGAAAACTTAATTGAGCAGTCGTAGATGCCAAATTTATTTTTTTTAAAAAAAATCATTTTGCAGGGATTTGCAGGGTGTGGAGATGCCATGGTAGTAGACAAATACATAACACATGTTGCCTTGAACTTCTCAACGAGATGGGAAACATGAGATATGAGCGAACGTTTAATCTCTCGCTCCATAAGTGAAATAATTCAAACAACCTGCTGCATAAGTGAATCTTTCCCTCTTAAGGGCGTCATTATGGAGCTACAACCTGCTGCATGAGATCTCTGGGTGAAAACCCTGTCCAGCTTCTGGACGAGCGATGGTGGCGCTATTGGCGTCATCCCCTCCTTGAAGGCGTCGTCTCTAGATATCCCGCGCGGTTGCAGTCCACCGTCTAGGATGGCCTCGACCGGTGGCAATTCAGCCGTGGGGCTTGTAGAAGGGTGTTGGTTCTCTCTCGTCGAGGCATCTACTTTCTTGTTGGTGGTCAAGGGTCGTCGCTTGGTGGGCGACGACTGGGTCTGTAGAGGATCACGGCGGGTTGTTCAGCATGGTTGTACATATCCGGTGCGGTACAATGTCGGAAGATGCCACAGACGACAACCTTGGTCTGCTACATAGAAGGGAGCGGCTCCGTGCAGGGAAGCAACGTGGTGAATTTTGAACCATGGCGGCGATCGGGTTAGTTCTTTGGAGGCGGGGTAATCCTGCTCACTATCTTGATGCCAACACAAGAAACGAGTCCAGAGCATGGAGTTTGTGGCAGATAAGGCGAGGCCCGCACACAAGAGAGGAGGTGTCCAACGGCGGATGAGGCGAGGCCCCCGCACGTTGTGTTTGCTCGGACTTGGTGTTTTCATTCCGTCGGACGGTGTGCATTGCTGCAGCGGCACTACGGCAAAGGGTCCTGCACAACGGTGGCCTTCTTGGTGTGGTGGCGTCTTCCCCCATTGGCGCTGGATCACGCCGAATGTTTGACGATTGCAAGGGTGCGGAAGAGGGGTGGGAACTGCGGATTTAGGTTCTTCTCCATGTCGTCTTCGTGTGTAGTGGCACGGTCGTGTTGATGTTCCAATCCAACCGACCGGTGAGTGTTTTTGAGAGGAGTTGTTGCGTCTCCGTGTCGCGGCCCCAATCCGACCGGATAGAGGGTTTGTGTCGACGTCCCAATCCGACCGCCTGAATTGAGTTGTACATTGTTGGGTTTTTTCGGTTGTAATGTCTAGTCTGGACTTCATCTTCTTTTTAATATAATCGGCAGCTCTTCTGCCTGGTTCGTTCCAAAAAAAGAAATAATTTAAACATGTATGATGTATATTTCACTTTAAAAAGGTTTAACTTTGTGAATCTTGCCAAAAATTAGTTGAATTTATAAGTATATTGGATTATAAAATTAGACAGCTAGATATTTCAAATACTTTCACATTGTGTTAGTTTGTAGCTGTAAGAGCTTATTTTGTGAGAGACAATGGCCAAAGTCTGTTCTTGAGATCAAGTCAAAACAAAACATGTCTCCAATTTTCACCCAAGGAAGTGTTCATTTGTACTAGAAACTCATTAAACCAATTGACAACAACTTACATGGGTTAATTCACGCTAAATAAAAAGAAATGGACCTCGCAAAAAAGAAAGAAAGAAATGGAAACCTGAAGTACGAGCTGATCATGCTTACTGCTGGATTCATTCGAGGCACATGCATATGCGCAGAAGTATATGGAAAACACTTAGGCCTCCTTCAATGGACTAGCTTAGAGCTAGCTGAATTAATTTTTTATTCTATAAACAGTAGCAAAATTGAAGAGCTATCTCTTGATCAAGAGATAGTTTCATACATATATTTTGAGATTACATGAGGATGAGATGTGGGGTCATTAACACATACTCCCTCCGTCCCACAATAACAGGCCATTTAGCATTCAAATTTTGTCCCGCAAAGAATGCCCATTTAGCTTTCAAAGATGCACACATTAATACAAAAGTGCATAGAGAAACGTAAAAGTGTATAGGGAAATGTATAGAGCCAATCAAATAGTTAGTTAATGCTACTTTTGTAACTCCAATGAAGGGTTATATGGTCATTTGTCATGACTACTAATCTGTCTAATATTTTCCAAAACGGCCTGTTATTCTGGGACGGAGGGAGTATGTGTTAAGAGTTACATCATTGGAGGAGCTGTCTCGTAGGGAGTGTTTGGATCCCCTCTACTAAACTTTAGTCCCGTCACATCGAATGTAAGGATGTTAATTGCAAGTATTAAATATGGATTAATTTAAAAACCTATTACATAAGTAATGACTAATTGATGAATCTATTAACTCTAATTAACCCATAATTAGACAATGCAATGCCACAGTAATCATATGATAATTATACACTAATTATGTATTAATTAGGCTCGTTAGGTTCTCAGAAAATAGACATAGCTTATGCAATTAGTTTTATAATTAATTTATATTTAATACTTCAAATTATCATTTATTTAAGGACTAAACTTTAGCTTCTCGAATCCAAACACTCTCTTAGAGTGCTTAGGCCTCCTCCAATGGTTGGCTCATAGCTAGCTTATAGAATTTTTTAATCCATGAACAAGAGTAAAAGTGAAGAGCTAGCTCTTGATCAAGAGATAGTCTCATACACGTATTTCGAGGTTGTGTGAGGATGACGTGTGAGGTCATTCATGTTATGAGCTATGTGCTAAGAGCTAGATCATTAGAGGAGCTGTCTCTTAAAATGCTTAGAGCTAGGTGTTGACTTTTACCATTGGAGAAGGCCTTAAAGCTAAATGCTGGTTCTTGTCATTGGAGTAGGCCTAGCCTTTAGGGCCTTTGGAAGAAGAATAAAAATATTTCTCCTGCCGACCTGCCGTGTACTAGTATCTTTCCCAAGTTGGCCTTGGATCTCGTGGGAATCGGAGGAGACTGAGGCACCAGCGAATTCCAACGACCACAGTCAGACATCGTCAGGCTCTCCGGCTTTTCATGTGGGCGCATCTGTGCGCGGCGACCGCATGGTTAACGCAGGAATGATGATTCCGTATAAATGTTCCGCCTTTACCTATGTTCTAGTGGATAATTATTTGTATGTTTGAAATAAGTATTCGTATTGATGGAACATATTTTTTCATAAATGGAACATATTCTTTTGGACGAACTTTTATTTTTACTAAGGTACATGTGCGCACGTAAATGTATAAAATAAATCAAATATAACATATAAAATATAGTTGCAATACCCGCGCGACACGCGCGTGTTAAATTATCTTTTAGTATACATTTATCTCAACTCATGTATCACCACGTTTATTGATGACATGTAGGTACGTGTCACTTAAGTGGATCATGATAAATAGACCAGCCATGCGAAGTGCTTTTAAAAATAATTTATATTCGCTCTTTCATGTATACAGAGCTTTATGTATTTTCAAAACTCAATAGTTGGTATTTATTTATATGAAGAAAAACTCTTTGATTTATTGTCTATTAGTAATACGGGATAATTGTGTATAGGCGTGGGTACAAATGTGGGTATATTTAGGTGGGTCCTTTTTTGGGTGCAAAAAGTTGAGCGGGGAAACAACTAAAAGAGCCTGAAACATGTAAAATTTTTAATGCTTTCTAGTTTTTCCCTCCCACCAAGCCCGACAGGTGGGTCCTCTGTAAGAGGGTGGGGGTGGGTTTTTTGGTGGAGATGTTTTCAATTCTTTAGGATCCTTTTAATATTGATGATTTACCTTGCTTCATGCGCCTATGTCCCATGCCTTTGGACCACCTATTGCATGCATGGTTTTTTTTCTCGAGATTTGTTATTTACAGGTTGATAATTTTTTAGGAAAAAATGTCAAATATTTTTATGTTACATATATTGGCTTATTATGTTGCAAACATTACTATATGATGTTTGAAAATGTTTCATAGTTTTAGGAGAAAAAAATATGGTAGATCCTTTTGATGTTGTAGACGATATTTTACTATGATTCAAATATTATTCTCAGATGTTGTAGACATATAAAACATGTGAGGATAATACATGAAATATTAAAGAACAATATCTATAATTATAAAATTTGACAGGTTTTTAATTTTAGAATATGTTGACAGATAAGTAGTTATTCTTTTTTTCTCTACACTAGTAGTGTGGCACGTGCGGCACGCACGTGTTTAAAAGAAATCATGTCTTGGAAAATTATTAGTATAGATACACATGATCAACTATAAGTGTTGACACGTTAATATGCCTTGTTCAACTGAGAACTCTTTCGGCTAAATGTAATCAATAATGACTTTTGTTCAACCCTCAGCTAAAAAAATAGCTGGTCATTGTACTATCCAACTGACCATAAAAGTTGTTTTTTCTCAGCTAAAAGAATGGCATGGGAATTGGAGACCATCATCAATCATAGCTGCAGTCTATTCATTTGTTTCTTCTCGAACACTTAGGATTCAGAGTAGGAAAAACCTTGATTACACAGAAACACCCCCATACACTTTGATTTTAGCACACCAACGCATGTTGTAACAGACAAAAAGAAGCGACGAAAACACATCACAACCTAACCACTATTGGGACAGTTAGGAGGGAGAGCCCTCTCGAGCCCCAGCCATATCTAAACATCCTCAGCAAACACAAGGATATTTGCAATGTTTGACGCAACACTGTGAAAGACGTGTATGGTTACTATAATTCAAAAGAGTGCAAGCTTCTCTCCCCAGACACACACCACATCCGAGCCATAGCAAGCACAAGGATATTTGCAAATGTTTACTATACTTCCATGGAGTCCAAGCTGCAAGGGAGATGAGAGAGTTCAATCCTTTCTGCACTATGCCATCAGTTACTTAACTTGCTCTACACCATCAACAACCTGTCTTCAAGAGAGAGCGACAAAAATTGGAGGCCAAAACACCTCAAAACAGATAGATCAGCTATTTAGCTGTTGGTAAACTGACGACAGAGCAGAGCTACTGAGATCAAGCTATCCATGAATGCCTACTGTGCAGCCGACCAGCTCAAGTACATGAGTTGCCACTTGAGATCTAATTAAGCTATAGTCAAGCACCTACAGCAACCAGGTTCGAATGGCCAACCAAAGGGATTAACATGCAAGGAAGAAATAATAAAAATGCATTAACATGGGCCTACTTCTCTAGGAGTAGTGATTAGTAAAGCTTACAATACAATAAATTAGGATAATATTTTTTTTTGACAATTTAGCTCTAGTGTATCCTGAACTAACCTCATCCTGAATTAATAGTGAATGGTCACATCTGCATTGATGTTTACATCCCTATACAAGGTTTACATCTGCATTGATGTTTACTATTGATGCAAGATATTTTTTTTGACAATTTATCTCTAGTGTTGCCAAACATCTGTTTACATCTGCATGTGGAAATCTCTTGCATCAACCACATGCAGATGTAAACATCAATAGTGAATTACCATTCATCTTGGAAAACATGTTTGGCAGGGATAATGTAATTGACCCTAAACCCTAAGCATGTTTGGAACCACATTAATAAGAAGGAAATTATACATAATACAGTCCACATTCTGCCAGGCAACTTAATAGAAAATACTGAAATTTCCTAGGAGTGTTGTTTATTTTGTCAATGAAATTCATCAAAATTATTGGATACATAACTTCCACAAAAGATCAACAGATTTTTGGAATGTGGTCGTGCTGCTGCCTTCTTTTCTACAAAAGTTGTATTTTTTTTAAACAACCATTCCAAGCAGCAAGCAATCTTAGCCAATGGCCTTATCCGTGTGTAACCAAGCTCAGCTAAGAATCAACGCCGTCATCTAAGATACATAAGCCGTGCATAGAGAAACTGGCAACAATATTTAAAAATGATTTTTTATAGTTCTTTACTAACTTTCCAGATTTTTTATAGTTCTTTACTAACTTTCCTGATTTTTTTAGCGTAACTCAATTACTACTACTTCAGTTTGTAGCATTCAGGCATAATATGTTTATGTTTCAAACTGCCAGCCAACCTTATTCATAGAAATAATACAAAAGTGACGCACTAAAATTAGGAATCGATCCAAATAAAAAAATAATTCAGTAGGAACATTTTTTCTAATCAATTTACTAAAACCGGACAGTGGACCCATCAGTTCACTAATCTCAATCATCTGCATCCGCATTTAATTTAAAAAACAAAGAGATGTTGACTTGAAATTGCAGTATTAAAACGAACAATACGAAGTCTTACCTGGATCTGAGGCAGTTGCCTCCTACTTCGTGTTCCATATGTAAAACCACGTCTTGCTCATCTGCATCATAAAAAAAGAGAAGTTTTACAAAATTCATCTCATCTGAAACAAGAAGACACAAATTAAGAATAGAGATGCATACCCCATCAAAAGCTTTATTTGTTGTTCGGTTGTTCCTACTAAAACTAATATTGCATAAGCACATGCAGTAATAGAAAATTCAGAAAAAAAATCAGAAATCTTATTCAGGATCATTGGGTGTCATCACCACCCTCTCCATGCGTCATCTCTTGGCATATGACTCGGCTTGTATCCTAGAACATATGAACATAATTAAGCTATCAAACAATGTATAAAAATTTGCACTAAATCTTTTATACTCCAACAACAATCTTTTTTATTAAATAGATTTCTTCCTAGGCATTTCGTCAAATAGGTGGCCTACACTACAAGCCCAACATTCATGCTTTAGGAATTTGCTGAAAAATGCTAAGAACATAAAGAAGCACTAAAGAGGCCAGAGAAGGAAGGATCGATCTTACTTCACCTTTTATCGATGACCTTCATCTTGTCCACTTGCAGCTTCCACTGCTAACCGTTATAACATCAGACAGCTCAAATCAGATAATCAATATAATTGTTATCGCATCAGAACAAAGTGCAAGACCTCTAGATTCTGCTTCCCTATTGCCACAGAGATTTTTACCTGGTTTGACTGGCCTCTGAACTTCAAAAATCTGGTTGTCTTCTATTGTAATTACAGCATTACGTTTTTGTGAGGAGATTCAAATTTCTGAATGAAATTGAGAAGAACAATTCCCACCATGATCATGCAAGTGTAGTTCCACATTGAAACTGCATAGAGAGCAAAAAAAATAGGATAAATTGATCCGTGCCATTATTATTTTCAATCTGCTTTGGAACAAAAATATGTTCACATCAGCAGCTACCCAACTACCCAAGCAACAAAAACCCATGTTCAGCATTGAACTATAATATGATAATACTGTTCTAAATATTCTATATTTTTATTTTCTTATTCAACAACACTAACAGAAGGCCATCTATTTTATTACTTAAGAATACTATCAGGCATGCAAATGAAAAGTTTCAAATCTGATACTGACAAGCGGACTCAGATGACCTGCATGAAATTTACAAAAGCGTCATTTGTTCCATTGTTGATCTCACCTCGGCGTAGTTGGCAGCGTTGGGTGCCTCCGCGCTGACCACGCTGCTGGGAAGTTCCTTGCTGACGTGCACTCGAAAGGAAACATCAATATTTGCTTGAATTCATGAAAAGGAGAGAAAGACTTTCCTATGCTGTGCTTTCCATGAGCCATTGTTGTGTCATGGTTGGATTGAAATTGAGGATACCAAAAATGAGAGAAATCTAGCCTTACACATACTTCATCCTCGGAGTGCATAATTCAGGGATATCTTGGTATACATTGACAGACATAAAAATAAATAACGTGAAAGGGCCTCTAGCCTAGTGTTAGAGCACCTGAGTAGCACCCTGCAGACCCAGGTTCGACTCCCTGTGGGAGCGAATTAACTGGGTTTGAAATAAAAAAAATTAAAAAAAGAGGTAGGGGCTTCCCCTACTGACTCCGGTCAAAAAAAATAACAGGGAAAGGACTTACATTTAGGTCATGTCCAAGTTTTCTGTGAAGCTCTATCAAGTCCTGCCCACCTATAAGGCATATTTATTCACCTGGAAAGTAATGGGTATATATTAAAATCCAAAAGAACATTAGACCAAAGTACTATTTCGCTCAGATATGCATGGTGATGGAGATGGCGCGGACATCAGGATCTTTCGAGGACTTGAGGTGGCACGACGCCGCTGTCGCAGGAGCAAAGGTGAGACATCCCTCTAATGGACTTTCTTCACCTGTGTCAATGCATAAAAAATATTATATGCACTGGTTCATACTATTATCTACACTATATGAGGCAACTTCAACTCTTTACAATATCTAAAGTATATCTGATTGGAGACTACCACAAGAATTATTATGTAAACAAAAGAAAATTATTCTGAACACCACAAATCAGTACCCTCGTACCAACATAGGATGTTGAGCTTCAGATCATATAAACTTACATATGCATACCAATATAATCACCAAAATTAGCATGACTGGAAGCCAACTGTATTAATTAGGAAGTCATGAAGCGCAGCCAGTTAGTGCATAGTGCAAAAATAGATCGCTACAAACCTGAACAGAAAATACAGGATGAGTAGACCATCCTAAACAATGTGACAAAATAGATCCCCATAATTTCTTATGATGTTGAGCATAATGTTGAGTGATACATATTTCAGAATGTAATCAAGAAAAGGATACCTTGGTATAAAAATAAGAAAGAAGTCCATCGAGTCCTTCCAGCAAGCACGAAACAAATTCACTAAAGCACTGTTCTCCCACAATCCAATTAAATAATTACACTGTCACCTCTGAATCAAAACTGCAAGCTAGTCACAAGAGCGGTCATGTTTTTTTTTTTTTGACTAGAGACTCAAATATATTAAGAAAAGCAAACCAGAGTACAAGGATTTGAGATCTTCCATCCCAAAGAACAACATCGTAGCTTCGAAGCTACAACCGAAGAGTCAACACAGTGACTCATACAAACATGTTCAATAAAAAGAGAACAGACTAAAAAAAGTAACCCGAACTTCTGTTGAAGCATGCACAGGTGATGTCTTCGTCGTGGGCGCCGGGCCAAAAGAGAGGGGTGGCCACAACAAAGACACCGAGGGTCCTCATCGCACTCCGATAGCACAGTTGGCGCACCTCTGAACTGTCTGATCGGGTCGTGCCTTCGAGGGTTAAAAGGCTTGAGCCGTAGATATCGTATAAGCTTCACCGGACTCGAGCAACTGACTCTACATGTACTGACGTTAAATCTGAGGACCGGCATCGACGAAGGTCGGCGGTCTCCTCGAACATCAGCAAATGCTTTGCCACTTCTGTGTGCGCTGTGGAACAGATGATCGAAGCAAAGATATGCAAAGTGCTGTTCTCTTGTTGCAGCAAGGTATCTTTGATCAGAAGATTTCAATCGGATGCTGCAACCCAAACTTGCATGTTCACCACGTATGTGAACGTGTCCAGCAGCCTTTTGGAGAAGTCCACACGCGGCCGCACCACCTTGCCAGTGAGGGCCCCACATGCACACCCACCAAAGCCCACCGCTGGTGTGCAGGAACACGCAAGCTGACCAAGGTGGGACCCACACACGGAGCAGTAGCGACGGCAAGGTATACTGCCGCTGCAACCACGCCGTATACGCCTCGCCGGAGGCAACCATGTCCACCACAGCTCGCTCCAGCACCCTCGTCTGTGCCGAAGCAGAAGCGAGAGGCCCGAGCTTAGAAGCACGTCGAAAGATAACTTCCCTCACAAGGAGAGCAGCCGTGAAGTCCACGGAGACGGAGCCGAGGTAGAAGAAGATGTGCGCCGGCGGGAACTTGGAAAAGTTGAGGCTCTGGTCCCTGGGGAGAGGAGACTTTATTTTATTGGGACTGACCTTGCTTCCAGCACAGCCGACGGCGAGCTCGAGGACGAGAACGATGGCGGCGGCGGCAGCAAGGTAGTGACGATGGAGCTCCAACCACCGTCGGACAACGCCCATCCGGGCAGACTCGAAACAAACTAAAAAACTACTAATACTGAGCAGGGGCCGACCCACCTCTCTCTCTCGCCGCCGGCGAGGCGACGGGGAGAAGAGAGAGGGGGCCGGAACTGGGGGAGCTTCGAGGAGCTTGGGGAAAGGGGGAGAGAGTACTACTTTGAGCTTACTACTGGGAGCTTTTTTTTTCTCGTACGAGCGGTCATGTTGAGCATCGTCCAATCACCCACGCCATCAGAAGCTGCCCAGGAACAACCCCGCACGAATCTGCACAGCACACATGTATCGTATAGAAGTGCAGAAAACAATTAACCAAAGCAAACCTGATTGGGCCTGCTACAGAAGAGCCAGATCCCTATCGTCTAGCAAAGACCTGAAAGAGAAATGAAAAAAAATCAGGAAATGCAGTAAAAAGTGAGAGATTAATAAACGTCACAGGCACCAAATAAAAATATACTGAGTAAATAGAAAGATAAGAGTAACTTAAATGCCATTGTATACACAAAATAAGAAGACAAAGATATGATTAGAAGCCATTCTTCTTCATCTCCACTTCTTCCTCGCCTGCAAATTCTTGTTCCTCTCCACTGAATTTATTTGAGAAGAGATCAAGAGAACAAACAAAATCCCTAAATCTAGAGAGTGTTCTAAAATTTGTTGAATCTGATAACGTTTAAATCCAAAAGGTATATCCTCATAAAAAACCTAGGTTTTGTCACCACTAATCAATCAAGAAAAAAACCTGCCGTCGTCGTCGAGGGAGGAGGCCGTGGCGCAGGAGCGGTCCTGCCTTGCCGCGGCGCTGCAGAAGCCGCTCGGCAACAAGAAGCTGAAGCGGCAGCGGCAGCCCCGGTTCCGCGCCGAGATCCCCGTCGTCGACGATTCGCCACGCTCCATCGCATTCGGCGTGTTCTTCGGCGGCGCGGGCGTGTTGAGGAAGGGCGCGCCGGCACGACGGCTGCTCGTGTGGCCTTCGGTTGAGCAGGTGGGGCCGCCACCTCCGCGTTGGACCCCAAGCCCGCAGATGGAGCAGGTGAGGCTTGCCGCCGCCGCCGGCGCGTTGGACTCCAAGCCGGCGCAGCTGGAGCAGGTGAGGCTCGCCGCCGCCGCCGCCAGAGATCGGGATTGGAAGGGGGAGAGGGAGGGGGAGCTGGGATTGGAGAAGCGTCTGGGCGGCGGTGGAGAAAAGGAAAGGGGCCGGGAGAGATTTTTGGGTGATTGACGGGAGCGGGATTGGGGTGGGTACGGGCGGGTATGCGTCCAAAAGGAAGGTAATCAACATGTTTTGTGCGCTGCTAGGGGTTACCTGGCTATGCAAAGCAATACTTGTGGGCCTACCGCGTAGAAAACTTGGTGAAAAAAGTTTCGAGGTTTTGGAGGAAAAACACTTGAGAATGTCCCTCCCCCTTTTATTGGGTTTTGTTGTGATTTTGTTGTGATGTTTTCCTTCCAGGTGGGTCCTCTATGAGGGGGGTATAGGTGGGGGGTGGGCCTTTTGTCGGTGAGAAATGGTTTCAAATCTCATTCTCTTTATAGTATAGATAAAAAATGTAACTGTTGGAACACTTTTTCTTATTGAAAGGATCACAAGATGCCTAGAGGGGGTGAATAGGATCTTCTTTAAAATCTGCACACAATTTAACTCAATCTCGGATTAGTTACCGGAACTTCCGGCACCCTATCAGATACTCCGGCTCCAGGAGCTGGAGTATCTAGCAGGTTCCCGGAGTTTTCTATGACAGAAAAGAGTGAGCACGTGATTCTATGATTTCGAACAACTTAGCTGATTTCCTTTGAATAGAAAGATGGGAAATCGTCCTAGGATCCTTTTCCACCTAAGGGCTGCACCACAAACCTCATACACAAGTAGATCGGAGCAAATATATGAAAGTCAACTATGAACTAGCAAGAACACGATGAACAAGTATGAACTCGAGGAACAAGCACAACAACAAGAGACAAGAGATTTGATTCCCGAAGTTCACTTCCTAACTCAAATTCAAAATAGAAAATGATTTAAATCCTTCAATCTTCACGCCGTCCACCATGATCCATATAGGGATACATCAACATATTTCAACCATGAATTTTAACATAGTATCACCTGTCATAGACTCAATTTAAACCATTAGCCCTTTGGTTATATTTGTCATCACTCAACCAAAACCCACTAGGGAGAGCCTAGATGCACTTTCAATCTCCCCCTTTTTGGTGATTGATGACAACATAACCAAAGCTCACAATAAAATTTATAATCATTTTAAATCCATCTATATAGGTGGCTCCCCCTATATATGTGCTTCTCCAACATATATGACATTCTCAACATATTGCACATATCTACAAGGTCTCCCCCTATATCCATGCATTCGTGGGGTGCAAAGTGTGAAAAATAATCCGTGATGCTCATGACATGCTTATGCAACCATCAAAGTGAAAATGAACAATACACCATCATAAGACCATAATAAGCATGACACCGAATGAATGACATACAGTTCGCATCACACTAGCAATTAAGCCCTAAAAGTTTAAATGTGTCACCTGGCACACATTACATTACACCACCACATTAAAGTTTTGCATGTCCATCACATGAGAAACCTAAGTTATGCTAAGAGAAGTTTCAGCCACCAATCATCAGGCCCAGAGTATCCAACACAGACCCGGATACTCCGGCCTGGAACCCAAAAGAATACATCAGCAGCAGCAGCTGCACAGCAGCGACCCCTCAGCAGCAGCAGCAGCAGCTCTTCAGTAGCAGCAGCAGCACAGCAGCAACCCAAAAGAATCCATCAGCAACTCCAAAAATAGCAACACCAACTCAGCTCAGATCTTCTCCCCCTTTGGCATCAAGCACCAAAAAGGAGCAGCAGCGGCGGAAAGTACTAGAGAGAGTCGCTGTCATCACCTCCATCCTCCCCAGCTGTCCCCTCAGACTCCCCCTCAGCAGCAGCTGCATCTGGATCACACGGCTCATCGAGGAGATCATCTTCAGCCATAGCTTCAGCAGCAGCCTCATCATCATCATTTTCATCCCAAGGGTTATCAATATGAGGCATAGGAGGAAGAGGAGCAAAGATACGAGGAGGAGAGCGTGGAATATTCAAGCTGGCCAAGATTTTCTTCTGCCTTTCCTCAGATTTCTGAATGTTATCAACAAGAAGCTCTTGCTGCCTCTGAACTGCCACAGCCTGAAATGTGCACACTTTGAACAGATTTTAAACTGCCCGGCTGAGAAAAGATGAGGAACTTGTGTTCTTTTTGCCCTTGCCCTTGTCCTTGTGCGGTGAGGTGGCTGGCCCACGAGAGGAAGAAGGCTGAGCAGAAGAAGTAGATGGCTGTCCAGCTGTGTTGCTCTTTGGCTGTGCCTCGGCTGTCCAATCACTAACACGAGGGCGATAAGGTTTGTGTATCATGTCACATGGGAACTCTCTCTCGGTCACCTTCTCTATCATAGCCATAATATAAGGACCATAAACACAGCTCTTGGAAGGTGTGGTGGAGCACACTATAATTTCATTCCATGAAATCAAACACGCTGAAATCTTCTTTCTTTGGTGCCATCCAAACCAGCAAGTTTCTGTTGGTGTTGAGAATTCCGGTAGCATCACCAACCTTAGGAATAAGTGTCTTGCGAAAGAGGTTGTGAATGTACCGGTAGTAAGGCTTCATCCCATGTGTCTTCCCATACTCTATTGTGCCATACCTCGCATCATACATGAATGCAATCTGACCATCACTAAACACATCATCATCATGGATCCAATACTTCTCATGGTCACTCTCATCAAACCCCAAAATTTCAGAAAATCTAGTATAGGTCACCGAGAGCCGTTGGCCTTGTGTCATCCAATGCATGGTATAAGATTTGGCATCAACATCAACCCAAAGAGTAGTAAAGAACTGTCCAATAATTTCCTCATTCCAGTCATGCTTGAACTGCAAGATGTTGTAAACGTTCTTCTCACAAAGCGGAATAACAAGATCAATATATCTGTCACCATGATTCCTCAAGTGTTTCCAATCAATCCACTGCATCGGAACGGTCTTCTTGTCTTTTGTCATCACGGCACAATCATAGTAGTCGGCTTGGAAGCGATTCCAAAACCGAATGTCATCAACTGAACTGTCCTTTGGCACATTATCAGGATTGGTGTATCTGATATCCCACAACACTTGTGTTGCTTTCCTATAATCCACCCTTGTACCATCAAAGTCATCTGTCAATGTTCGCTTGGTTTGATGTGGTTTAAGCACAGTGCTTCCCACATCCAAAGGGTGCCTAACAGGCCTCCCTGCTGCTCTCTTCCCCTGTCTAGCTGCTGGAACAGAACCACTGCCAGAGCCACCTTCCCTGATGTGAATGCCCTCAACACCTCTACCTCTGCCCTGCCCTCTCAAATCTGACTCAGAAATAGAACCAGGAGCTTTTCTTTTGTCACTAGTGCCAGCTGGAGCATTCTTGGAGGCCTTCTTCTTTGCTGCCGCTGTTTTGACAGAACTAGTAGCAGCCGCAGCACCTCTGCCAGTCCCTCCTCTGCCCATGCCTCCAGTACCCCCATCACGTGCAGCTCGTGGGGGATTTGCACGCAGACTCGTAGCACGAGCAGCAAGAGGCACATCATCTTCACTGGCAGCCCCCTCAGAGTCGCTGGAAATAGCCTGAACAGATGGGGAGAAGAGGGTTGGGTCACAACATAGGCTGAGCAGTGAATCCAAGTACACGTAAAGGCATAGGAGACTTGAGTCGTAGAGCATGAACAGACGGGACAAGAACTCGCCATGAACAGATCTAGAACCGAAAGAGTAAAGCATGGATCTCGAGTTCTAGCCAAAGAAGAGCAGTAAGATTACTAGGGTATGCTCAACAACACCTAGATAGCAGTCCTACCCAAGGGATTCCACCGAAACCGCCCAGAATTCGAGATCGAGAAAAAGAGGTGGCGGTTAGGGTTACCATTCGGGCGGAGAGCAGAGCCGGTGCGCGGGGAGATGCAGCGGTGAAGGAGCGCCCGGCCTGGTGGAGAGAGACAGCACGAGGGGCTCGCACATCCTCGCCGACGCCGGAGCTCCGAATCCCCTTCCCGTCGCAGGGGAGAGGAAGAGCGGCGGCGGCTCCCTCAGTCGACCGAGAGGAGCCACACGGGGAGTTGGGGGCCGAAGCGGTAGCGAGTAGGTTTTCCTTTTTTTTTTAGAGATGAAGTGCTGACTGGTGGGGTCAAGGAGTGGGACCGGTTTGCTGATGAGGCGTGGAATGGACGGTCAACACGAGTGGATAAGGTCAACAGAGAGAGAACGGTCAGCGTGGGGGGGACTTTGGTCAAACTGGAGGTAGATATTCCTTGAGAGACCGGATACTCCGAGAACTCGTTTTCCCGAGGACCTTCTCGGTATGTTTTTTGTTCTGGCCCAGTCCCGGAGTGTCCGACCCCAGAAATTTCAGCAGACAGGAAGCAAAGAAGGATAGAGAGATTTTGACCAAGATTTGATAGAGAGAAAGATGGACATATAAGAAACAAATTTGACACATGTGATCAGCCAACATACAACAATACATAACTATGATCACATGAGCCAAACCATGATCCAACGATCATAAGAACCATATTTTTAAGAACTCACACAAGTAAAACATTTTTCCTATCTAGTCATCAAACAATTTTGTGTGCAAGAGTGATCGCCCTTAAGAAGTTTGTCAAGATTTCTCATCCCAACATGAGCTAGTCGGCGATGCCAAAGCCAACCCAAGCTAGACTTTGCTAACAAGCATGCATGAAGTTGAGCTTTCTCCGATGTGAAATCCACAAGATAAAGCTTTCCCTTGAGCACACCCTTGAAAGCAACGGAGTCATCGCTTCTTCTAAAGACGGTCACACCCTTATCGGTGAACAAACAATTGTAACCCATCTCACAAAGTTGTGAAACGGATAGCAAGTTGTAGTCCAACGATTCCACCAAGAAAACATTGGAAATTGAATGATCGGTAGAGATTGCAATTTTACCTAGACCTTTTACCTTTCCTTGGCTATTATCGGCAAACACAATGTTGTCACTTGAATTTTCAGTGCACTAAATATCTAAAAATTCTCTTAACGGCCATCAAATGGCACTCTTTCGGGTTAGCTTGAAACCTTGCACAAATGCACACACTAAGCATGATATCGGGCCTAGATGAACAAAGGTAAAGTAGAGAGCCAATCATGGAGCGATATACCTTTTGATCCACGGCCTTCCCATCTTTATCTAGATCAAGATGTCCATTGGTTGGCATAGGAGTCTTGATGGGCTTGGCATTCTCCATGTCAAACTTCTTGAGCATGTCGGTGGTATACTTGGTTTGACTAATGAAGGTGCCGTCTTTGAGTTGCTTGATTTGAAATCCAAGGAAGAACTTCAACTCACCCATCATGGACATCTCAAATCTCTTTGTCATAATCCTACTAAATTCTTCACACCAAACATTGTTAGTAGAACCCAATATAATGTCATCGACATATATTTAGCACACAAAAATATCTTTATCTTATTTGCGAGTAAAGAGAGTAGGATCGGCTTTGCCTATTTCAAAACCTTTCCTTAAGAGAAAGTCCTTAAGGCATTCATACCATGCTCTAGGGGCTTGCTTGAGCCCATAGAGCGCCTTATGGAGCTTGTATACATGGTGAGGATGTTTGGGATCTTCAAAGCCCGGTGGTTGCTCAACATATACCAATTCGGAAATTGGCCCATTGAGAAATGCACTTTTCACATCCATTTGTTGTAGCTTGAAATCATGGTGAGTAGCATAGGCAAGTAAAATACGAATTGACTCAAGCCTAGCTACGGGAGCATATGTCTCACCAAAGTCCAAACCTTCTATTTGAGTGAAGCCTTGAGCAACCAACCTTGCCTTGTTTCTTGTTACTACACCATGTTCATCTTGCTTGTTCCTAAAGACCCACTTGGTTCCAATCACATTTTGCTTGGGCCTTTCCACCAATGACCAAACTTCATTTCTCTTGAAATTGTTGAGCTCTTCTTGCATGGCTATTACCCAATCCGGGTCATCAAGTGCTTCTTCCACCTTGAGAGGCTCCAAAGAGGAAACAAACGAGTAATGTTCACAAAAACTTGCTAATCTAGAATGAGTAGTTACCCCTCTTTGGATGCTTCCAAGAATGTTGTCCACGGCCAAGATTCTTCCCATATTGAGCTTGGATTGGACCATCATCATCATGATCATCTTGACTTGAGTTGACACCATTTGGTGCTTGATTTTGATCGTTGGTTGGTGTGGATGGTTCAACTTGTGTTGGTGATGATTGGTCCTCATTTGGCTTGTTTTGCTCACTTGGATCTTGAGGCCTTACTTCTCCAATGGCTAGCTTCTCAATTGCTTGTTGTGGAGGTTCTTCGTCTACAATATTTGGATCAACTTGCTCTACTTGAGAGCCGTTAGTTTCATCAAAGTTCACGTCACACGCTATTTCAACACAACCGGAGGTCTTGTTGAAAACACGGTAGCCATGGGCATTTGATGCATAACCAAGAAGAAAACCTTCATCACATTTAGGTGCAAACTTAGAGCTTTTGGGCTTCTTGTTTAGAATGAAGCACTTACTTCCAAAATCTCTAAAGTAAGATACATTGGGTTTTTTACCTACGAGAAGCTCTTATGCGGTTTTCCTCAAGAGCTTGTGGAGGTAGAGACGGTTGATGGCGTGGCATGCGGTGTTGATGGCTTCGGCCCAAAATTGGTCCGAAGTCTTGTACTCATCTAGCATTGCCCTTGCCATCTCAATGAGTGTCCTATTCTTCCTCTCCACAATACCATTTTGTTGAGGAGTGTATGGCACGGAGAATTGATGCCCAATTCCTTCCTCTCCAAGGAATTGTTCAATGTTGGTGTTCTTGAACTCGGTGCCATTGTCACTCCTCACTTTCTTGATCTTCCAATTGAACTCATTTTGGGCCCTTTTTGCAAAATTCTTGAATATCTCATGCACTTGACCCTTATCATGCAAAAAGAACACCCAAGTGAAACGAGAATAATCATCAACAATGACAAAGCCATATTTGTTACCACCAATGCTAATGTAGGCCACGGGCCCAAATATATCCATGTGTAGAAGCTCAAGTGGTGTCTTGGTAGTGACGATGCTCTTGGGTGGATGTGGCACACCAACTTGCTTTCCGGCTTGACATGCACTACAAAGGCGATCTTTCTCAAAAGAGACATTTGTTAGTCCAAGAATGTGATCGCCCTTAAGAAGTTTGTCAAGATTTCTCATCCCAACATGAGCTAGTCGGCGATGCCAAAGCCAACCCAAGCTAGACTTTGCTAACAAGCATGCATCAAGTTGAGCTTTCTCCGATGTGAAATCCACAAGATAAAGCTTTCCCTTGAGCACACCCTTGAAAGCAACGGAGTCATCGCTTCTCCTAAAGACGGTCACACCCTTCTCGGTGAACAAACAATTGTAACCCATCTCACAAAGTTGTGAGACGGATAGCAAGTTGTAGTCCAATGATTCCACCAAGAAAACATTGGAAATTGAATGGTCGGTAGAGATAGCAATTTTACCTAAACCTTTTACCTTTCCTTGGCTATTATCGGCAAACACAATGTTATCACTTGAATTTTCCTTTGCCTCAAATGAAGTAAACATACTCTTCTCTCCGGTCATATTATTTGTGCATCCACTATCAAGCACCCACTTGGTTCCACCGGAGGAGTATGCCTACAAAAACAAATCAAGCTTTTGTTTTAGGTACCCAAATAGATTTGGGTCCTTTGGCGTTAGTCACAAGAACTTTGGGCACCCACACATTTCTTTTGATCAATGTGTCTCTAGTGCGATACCCAACATACTTGGCAACCACCCTACCACAATGGTCCCAAGCCAACACATAATCGGCATAGAAGGTGCTTTGTGGAGCGACTAGTCCCCTGTTTTGGTTTAAGAATGTGTTTGGTGATTTTTGAGCTGAGAAAAGTGTTGGCTTGGGCTATGACAGATGGGAAATCCGGTAGCATTAAAATCTTGTGTGTAAAAGTGTCGTGTTTATTGATCCTACTAAAAGGAATACTTGTGAAAACCCCTTTATAAAATGAACCCCTGCATGTGTAAAATTTGCTTTATCGCAAAATCAGCCATAAGCCTGCCCTTGGTTATAATCCTTGCATGCTTCTGTTATACCCCTCCCCCTATCTTGAGATGTGGCTTCTCTTTCTTGAGAAGATCGGTGAGCCTTGCTATTTCCTTCTTCATAGCTTGTGCTTCGGCAAGGTTAGTACCACAAGATTTTATATCAACATTATAACATCTAGCACAACCATTGCTAGTGGAGGGAATCGAGGATTTGGTTGCATCATTAGAGCATGAGGAAGTGCTATCCCAAAGAGTGTTGAATTGCACTTCAATAGCCATGTGTTTGGCATTCAAACATGATAAGTTTTCTTGAAGTGTTCCTTTTTCATCCTTTAGGTTTGCAATCGATTCATTGGCTAAGAAAAGTTCCTTAGTCAACTTCTCAACATTTTCCTTTTCTTTAGCTAGAGACTTTTCAAGCTCAAGAGATTTGTCAATTTTGACATTAAGCAAGTCCTCTCGCTCCTTGAAACCCTTTCTTTCTTGGGATAGGGATTTCTCAAGGGCTATGGATTTCTCTTGCTCACGCCTCATCAACTCTTCTTGAGCCTCAAGAGTCTCTTCCCTAGCCTCTAATTCCTCCGCTAGCATTCTAATTCTACAAGCGGTCTTTTTACCAAATTGTTTAGCAAGTTTTTCATACATAATTTCTTTATCATCATCATCACTTTCATCATCATCATCATCATCATCATAAGGAAGAGAGAGTGATTGAGGAACTACCTTCACCCCAAAAGGAAGCAGGGTGAGCTCTCCAAAGAGTGATGTGCTTGTGGTAGTAGCTTGCACCGCAATTGTTGCAACTTCCTCATCATCGGAGGTTACCGCAATTGTTGCAACCTCCTCATCATCGGAGGTCTCTTCGGTTGAATCCCACTCTTGACCAAGGTGAGCTTCACCGGTGTGCTTCTTCTTCTTCTTGTGGCCTTCTTCATCTCTCTTTTTGGGTGTAGGACAATCGGCCACAAAGTGACCAATTTCCCCACAACCAAAGCATGGCTTGTTGGACCTTCGTCTTGTCTTTCCCTTGAAGTTTGCCTTCTTGAAGAAACCGGTCTTCTTGAATGTCTTCTTAAGGTTCTTCATGAAGAGAGCAAGTTCTTCTTCATCATCGCTATCACTATCACTATCACTTTCTTCCTTCTCTTCTTTCTTGAGTCTTTCTTGAACCTTTGGAAGTATCACAAATCTATTGAGCTCTCCTTCCAAGCATCGAATTCTTCCCTCTCTAACTTTTCTTGTGCCTTCATGGTTGATTTGGAGTGTATCCCAAATCTTCTTGGCGGATTGTATCCCATCCACCTTTTCTTTCTCTTCCGATTCCAAGGCACTAAGAAGAATTGCTTTGGCTTGCATGTTGCGATGGATCTCATGTTCTTGATCCGTAGAGAGAGGAGCGTTGTCCTTGGGAAAGTTGACACCTACACACACAATCTTCCAAAGGGCCGGGTGGACCCCGATCAAATATGCACTCATCTCATCTCTCCATGAGGCATAAGTAGTATCCTTAAAACGAGGAGGTTTGCCCATGGAGATAGAGGAAAAAGTAGTTGAATAGCTTAAACGAGAATAATCAAAGGGAATTTGAGGATTAGCCTTATTCTCCCGCTTCTTTCTCTCTTCTTCATCATAGTCCGAGTCATCATCGGATGAGGAGATTTCACCCTCAACACCATCATTGTTCTTGGGTTTCGCCTCCTTCTTCGATCCTTCGGTTTGTTCCTTCTTCGTTCCTTCGGTTTTTGAAGTCTCTTCTTCCCCCGCCATCTTGATTCTCCAAGCGGTTAAGCTTTAATCCGCATCAAGGACTCTCTTGTACCAATTTCACCATCCAGCGATTGGGGGCACAGGCCAGTTCTTGAAGGCATCTTGCCATTCATGAGGCTTTGTCAGTGAAGCTTTGAATGGAATCCTCTGATATTCGGCAGCAATCAGCTCAGAAGGGTCTGAATCTCCTACGGGCCCGAGAAAATAAGTTGGTGCTTTTTCCTCGGTGGGAATCAAAAGTTCGGCCGCTAGAGCCTGTCAAGAACCGAAAGAGGCGAAAAGGAAATTTAAAGGGGGATTCAAAAGAAAAGAAAAAAAAGCGAGAGTAAAGTAATGCCGAATGTGCTTGAGGAAGATTGAAACTTACTCGGAGGGCTTGATCTTGGTCCGCCATTTGGGGATTGAAGCTTGCGAAGGTCGATGAACTAGGGTTTGGATCTGGATGAAGCTTCGGAAAAGTTAAGAGAGGAAAAAGCGGGGATTGAGCTAAAATGACCTAGGAACGCCGAGTATTTATGGTCAATTCCGAAATAAAAGTATCTTTTATCCCGAAATTGAAGGGGCATGTGTTAACACCAAAAATTGGCACCTGAAACAGGCTGACAGAGTATCTGGCTCCAGAATATCTGGTGCCCGTGAGTGCATTTTTGTGTCTCTCTTGTGCACTTGTTATTTCTTTGGAAAAATTTCAAACGTGCCATTACAATTTTCAAAAATTTGAAAAATGCCATTGTCAGTGACCCTGTGGTGGCCCCCATGTGTCAGTGACACACCGGTGGCATATTTTCAAAGTGTGAAAATTGTAATGGCATGGAAAAATTTAACCCTATTTCTTTTGAGCACTTTAACATCCATGGCACGATCAACACGCATCCCCCTTGATAGTACGGCGTTCCTAACTCAAATTCAAAATAGAAAATAATTTAAATCCTTTAATCTTCACGCCGTCCACCATGATCCATAGAGGGATACATCAACATATTTCAACCATGAATTTTAACATAGTATCACCTGTTCATAGACTCAATTTAAACCATTAGCCACCATTAGTCCTTTGGTTACATTTGTCATCATTCAACCAAAACCCACTAGGGAGAGCCTAGATGCACTTTCACTTATACCCAAACAACAAAAGAAACACTTTAGAATTTAGAGGCGAGAATAACATCAACACTCTGATTAACACCAACAAAGTTCCTACTATAACATCCCTACTAAAATTAACGTTGTCGAAATGCTTCTGGTTTGATAATCAATTTCGACAGATTCATTCAAAAGAATGCATATAAATGTTTAGTGTGATAAATAAAACGATAAGAAAAAGATCGGCTAAACTTTAGCATTTTGCTAAACTTTAATAATAGACAATCCAAACAGACCTTTTTGCGGGAACTAAGCCCGTGTTTAGTTCTCAAAAAGCAACCCCAAAGTTCACTACGTAAAAAGAAGATTTCCATCACATCAAAATGTTATAGCATGCATGAAGTACTAATTGTAGATGAAATAAAAACTAAGTGCACAGTTTTGTTGTACTCGGTGAGACGAATATTTTAAGCCTAATTAATTAATTTTTAAATAATTTTTCACATAAACAAACGAAATGCTACATTAACGCAATGATTACCACAAACCCCAATTCCCTACCCCTATTCTCCATCTAAACACGGCCTAAACACACCCATGGTCGAGAAAATACAAGGACAAAGCAGTGTTTTGTCAGGCAAACCTATATCTGATCAATCAAATCCATCCAGATCTAAGAGCAACTCCAACAGACTAGCTAAATCTATTTAGACTGTAAAAATAGATAAATATTGAAAAAAAAGAGATCCAACAGACTCTCTGTCCCGCTCTCCATTCTATCCAGCTCGGTATCCCCTCCCCTCCGCTCGGCATTTTTACCGAGCCGTTCCCACTCGCCATCTCCATCCGACCTTCTTCTTCCTTCCCGTCCACCTCTTCCTCCGTGCTGTCCTTCGTTTCCCTCGCCACCTCGCTCCTGCTCCACCTCTCCACCGCCTCCGCCGACGGGGCCGCCGGAGTTGGCAAGGGCGGCAAGCAGCAGGGCCGGCCGTTCGAGCTCCAACGCATCGCGTCTCGGCCTCCAGCATGACCCAACGGTGGTGCACGGACAGCGCCACCGAGTCCCGCACCAGCTTCTCTGTTGCTGGCCCCCGCGGCCGTCTGCTTCTCCTCCGCCTCCTCCGCACGCGACTGCGAGGTGCCGGAGCGGATGGCGGACCGCCTCCTCCACCTCCCGCGCTTCCGCAGTAGGCTATTGGGCGCGGAGGGGCGGCGGTGAGCGCTGCGCGGAGGTGCAGCGCTGAGCGCCGCGGCCAGCCCGGCCGGCACGAGCAACCCGGCGGCGGGGAGGCACCCGATGGCCGCCGCTCATGAAGGAGCTCGCGCTCCAATGACGAGAGGTGGGGGAGAAGGGATAATGCTACAAGTCTATGATATATGGGGTTGACTAATGTTTAATGGATAGAGAGTCCAAATTTATAAAGTCTGTTGGTTTACACTTGTTTTTAGAAAGCTTTTTATTTTTTACCTAGCGTTGTAATTTGAATTTAGCTAAGATTATTGCTAGCCTCCTGAAGAAGATGCTCTACCCGCTAAACTCCACCTCTGCAGCGAATTCCACCCCCACTCCGACGACGAGACACCGCGGGACCGCGCGGAAAATCCGAAACGTCCCCGCTCCGTGGATTGGGATCCCACTGCGCCCTCCTGCGTGCTAGTCTAGTGCTCCGCTTCACTTTCACCACCCACCAGCATCAGCGTGCCAGCCAGAGCCAGCCACCACCGGTCAAAACTTTCAAAGCGGCCGGGCGGCACGCCCCCCACCTCGCCCCGTCCGCAGCTAAAAAGGCATCTCCCCAGCTCGCTTTGCGGCGCTTTGGCCCGTTCCATTTCCACCCCGCCCGCGCCTCTGCTTCCGCGCCCAGCCTCCCACGCCCAACCACTCCCCTGTCCCAGTGCCGGCGGCTTAACTTTTACTGCTTCGTGGCCGAGGAAGAGCAGCAATGGACGATGGCTGGATGGGTGCGTGCGCTTGATTATTTACTCGTCCAAGGGTGAGGCGAGGTGAAATGAAGGTGAGGCGGGCAGCGGTAGTAGCGCTGGCGCCTGGCGTCGCCCACCGGTCGCCGTGCAGGGCCCATTAATGTCCTCCTGCAGGACCGCTACTGCTCGCCGCCTGCCGCTGCGGGATTGTGAGCAGTCGCGTAGGTGACAGATCGGTCCCGTGTGCTCTGCGGCTGGGGTCCGTGCTCTCCCTCTTTCCCTCCTCCCTCCCCTGCTGGTCCTCTTCTTGTCTGCCGCGGCGGCTTGCTAGGTGCTGAGGAAGAATGGGGAGAGAATGTTGGGGTTTCTTGGATGCATTGGCCGGGTTCAGGCTGTGAAGTGAGTTGGTGAGCTCCTCGCGTTTTCCAGGGAGCTGCGGTGGCTCGTCTGCTCTTGTCTCTTGGCCTCCTGGGTTCGCTGCGTGCAGGTCAGAAATCTCTCTCTTCCTGCATTTGAATTCCGAATGCCGTTTCTCTTCTGTGCCAATTTGGTTCCTGGCGCCTTCTCTACGCGTGATTTGGTCTCACGATACTGAAATATCCGATTTCCCCCCTCTTTTCTTTTTCTCGTTTCTTTGAAGTTATGTGCTCTGAGTGACTAGTTCCTAGCTTGAACTCGGAGTTGCTTGACTTTCGGCTTGCTAAACCCTCGTCCCCCCCAACCGTCGAGTTTGCTGGGTTTCTTCCTTCGCTTTACAGCGGTTTTGTTTTACCGTCAAGCCTACTGCGTTTGCTGGTGTGTTTCGCTGCAGTTCTTGCTTGCAAGCTCAGATTTGTGTCTTGTTTGCTACCATTCTTTCATCAAGTCCCCATCCAACTGCTTTTGCAAATCCACAGGTTTCGGACTTGAATTTTGTATTTGTGTCAGCAAACTCTCTCTTTCGCAGTACAATCTGATCAATTTACTGTTGCCGTGCTCTTATTGCATATTAATGCTCTGCCTACGACTCTGTCTGTCATTATCTTTGTCGGGTCCCAACAGATTTGGGCTACAACCCAAATGTTTTTTATTTGAACACATGGAAGCAAAACACTGTTGCCTTGTTTCGTCCCCTGGTCGATCTGAAGTGAGGTTCTTCCGTCCGGCACCCAATGTGGATTTTTTTTAATTTATGATAAGACACAGATATGAGTCAGTTTACTGACAGATTTGCCTTTACTTTTTTATTACTCTTTGTTGCTTCCAATTTGGGCTAAAAAAATAATCTTCTCCAGGAAACTGAATTTTTTGTAGCAAGCAAGGCAAGTTCCTCAGAGGGATCATTGTGCAACTACAGTGCTCCACCTTGGGCCTTCCCGCTTCATCCGGTTGTGCAAGGAAATCATCATTGAAATTCTGACCATTCCAGTTTTGATGTGATAAAGTTTACCAAGATACCAAGCCAATCGAGAAAATATAGAGCTAGTTGAACTCCAATGGCTTGGCGCCTTAGCCTCCTTATCATGGTCACAACCTGTTTTATGCTTTTCCCAAGAAGTGAACAGTCTTCACAGAGCGAGTTGCTGCAGCAGCTCAGGAAGCAGCTGGAGTACCCCAGGCAGCTGGATGCATGGGGCAACCCAAGCAGCGATCCCTGCTACACTCAACCCACAGCCGTGCTCGCTGTGACCTGTGAGGGAAATGACATCACAGAGCTTAAGATAATCGGCAACAGGATCACCAAGCCACCAAAGTTCAGTGGCTATTCTATTCCTAATGTCACCCTTTCAGAAGCCTTCGTCCTTGATTCATTTGTTACTACATTGGCAAGGTTGACTACCTTGAGGGTTGTTATCCTGGTGTCTTTGGGCCTATGGGGTCCCCTCCCAGATAAGATCCACCGCTTGTCTTCGCTTGAAGTGCTTGATTTGAGCTCTAATTTTCTTTATGGATCGATTCCTCCGAAGCTGTCAGTCATGTCGAAGCTCCATACCGTATCATTGGATGGCAACTACTTCAATGTAAGTGTGCCAGACTGGCTTGACTCGTTCTCAAACCTCACTGTTCTTCGGTTGCAGAGTAACCGTCTCAAGGGATCCATACCAGCATCAATTGGCAAAGCTGCCATGCTTACGGAGCTTGCGCTTGCTGGGAATAGCATCTCAGGGGATGTTCCAATTTTAGGCAACCTAAATAAACTTGAGATGCTGGATTTAAGGGACAATGAGCTGGATGGAGAGCTTCCTGAGATGCCTACAGCATTGGTAACAATCTTACTCAGCAAGAATTCACTAAAGGGTGAAATCCCTAAGCAGTTTGGTCAGTTGAACCAGCTCCAGCACCTTGATCTCTCATTCAACTTTCTTGCTGGGAGTCCTCCTGAAGAGCTCTTTGCTCTCCCCAACATCAGCTATCTGAACTTGGCGGCAAATATGCTTAGTGGATCACTCTCAAGTAGCTTAACATGCAGCAGCACACTGGGCTTTGTGGATCTGTCCACTAACCGACTCACAGGTGATCTGCCTGATTGTCTGAATGGCAATATGAATAACAAGGTCATTAAGTTTGACGGGAATTGCTTTAGTGCTGACCCTGCTCACCAACATGAAGCTAAATATTGCCAACAATCTAATAAGGGGAGAGGATCAAACAAGGATGTTGGACTTGTAGTCACTGTTGTTGGCATTTTGTTCATTGTGCTTTTGCAGGAACTGTTGTTCCGCGAGAACTTTCTGACAGCTTCTTTTGTTTGAAGCCATTAACACCAGAGAAAGCAAAAGCACAATGAACAAAATGCCAACAATCTAATAAGGGGAGAGGATCAAACAAGGATGTTGGACTTGTAGTAACTGTTGTTGGCATTTTGTTCATTGTGCTTTTGCAGGAACTGTTGTTCCGCGAGAACTTTCTGACAGCTTCTTTTGTTTGAAGCCATTAACACCAGAGAAAGCAAAAGCACAATGAACAAAATGCCAACAATCTAATAAGGGGAGAGGATCAAACAAGGATGTTGGACTTGTAGTAACTGTTGTTGGCATTTTGTTCATTGTGCTTTTGCTTTCTCTGGTGTTAATGGCTTCAAACAAAAGAAGCTGTCAGAAAGTTCTCGCGGAACAACAGTTCCTGCAAAAGCATAAACAAGATAATTCCACTTCAGGAATGTCATCAGAACTATTAGTGAATGCAAGTAAGAGTTCTCAAGATTTTGACGCATTACAATATGTCTGGTAGTTTACCTTCTATAAGGACCCCCTTTTGTCAGTTATTAAACTTTATGACCGTGACTGTTTATCTGTTTACAGAAAAGGAAATAAATAGTCCATTTCTCCTGAGTTAGGTTATGTCTGGATGAGCAAATGTTACATAATTTTGGTGTTTCAAATTGTTAACTTGCCATTTCATAGAATTGTCCAATATTGCAATATTCTGTTTGTAGATTTGAATAATAACCTAATGATTGTACTTTGTATTGGCACGGAATCTCACATTCTTCTTCCATGCATGAATTCTAAGGCCATTGTCAGTGAGGGTTTCATCAGCATTAAATACAGTGACATGCTTTTTTGGTGATGTGGCAAAGAATAAATAAAAAGAGAGATGAATTGAGTTTCATGGTGGTGAAATCCTGTGTACACTATTTCTAAGAGATTATGTGTCTTGCATGTAGTCTTGGAAACAACAAATAATGAAATTTTGCATTGAGAGGGGGCTATTTCAACTATGAATTAAATGAACTTTTGCTTATGTGGTATCCTTGGAAACATAAATATGAAATGGCCATTGAGAATGGCCTAATATCTTAATTATAATACTCATATAAGAGGATTTATGCTTGTTTTCTTTGTCAATTTGTATAACTCCCCCTTCATTGTAGGGTGCATATCTCAAGCTGTTAAGTTAGGAACACAAATACAGCCATCATATCGCATATTTTCTTTAGAGGAACTCAAGGAAGCAACAAAAAGCTTTGAACGGTCAGCATTTTTAGGCGAGGGAGCAATTGGAAAGGTTTGTTGGCATACTTTTAAGATTCATTTTTTTGCATAAATGCGAAATACTTAATAATGTCCTGTTCTTCAATATTGAGTATGGTTTAATCAGTATTTATTGCAACAAAGTAGAAATATTGTTCACAGTAGTATGAGAGTAGCATTGTCTACTTCCATTTCGCCTATTTCCATTTTTCACAACTTATATTATTTTCAGCTATACAAGGGAAAACTGGAGAATGGCACCCTGATTGCCATAAGATGTTTGGCATTACACCAGCGATATTCAATCAGGAATCTAAAGCTTCGCTTAGATCTCCTTGCAAAGCTTCGCCACCCAAATTTGGTTTGCCTCTTGGGGCACTGCATTGATAGTGCAGTTGATGAATCAAGTGTGAAGAGGGTATTTCTTGTATATGAATATGTGCTTGGTGGAACTCTCTCTTCTTATCTTTCTGGTAATAACCTAAATCTAAATAAGAAGTAAACTTAAATGAAAAAGTGCAAATTTTTGGGGCCCAATTTATTATTTACATTGCACTTTCTTTCTTGTCAGGTTCTAGTCCAGAGAAGACCCTGAAGTGGTGTGATAGGTTGCAAGTGCTGATTTCCATAGCTAAGGCTGTTCATTTCCTACATACAGGAATAATTCCTGGTTCCTTATATAATCGGCTAAAGTCTTCTAGTATTTTGCTTGATGAACACCTTATGGGAAAGTTAAGCGACTATGGATTATCGATAATCACAGAGGAGATATACAAACATGAGGTGGGCTTGCCGTTCCGAATGAATGTTGCTCCTTTCTCTCTTCACGTATTTATTAAATGTTAATAAAGCAACTTCAAGGGTAGTCTGTCCTGTATTTTAGTATAAAATTACTTGATGCTTGTTTGCAGGTAGTAGAAGGGAAAAGATACTTACGAAACAATGCTGCAGAAATGTAAGTCCAGCTATATAAATGCAGCTTGTATGCATATTCCAATCGTGCCTAGTTTGATTTTAGATGCACAGGCAAAACATAAATTTTAGTGAAGAGTTCATTCCATTCACAAAATGCAGAAAATAGAAATGACATCTGGTTATAGTGTTCATGAATACCGTAACTAATATTGACCCAATCCAAAAATTGTAACATATATCTGTGTTTTCTTGTAGGGAAGATTTGGAGGATGATGTCTACTCCTTTGGTTGTATTATAATGGAAGTACTTATGGGCCCGAAACTACATGAAAAAGGCGGTCCTTTTGTTTTAAATGATTTGGTATGTTCCCCTTCATACTTTATGCTATAAAGTTTTATGCAGCAATACTTCAAGATTTGCTTAGGGCTGAGTAGGTAGCTTATTTACATGATGATTTTTTAGGCAATTTAAGTACATAAAAGGCAATTTAAGTACATAAATTGCCTATCCTCCGGTTGCAATTTGACTTCATTCTGCATCATCCTGTTCATCTTCACAATTTGAAGTAGGACATGCAAAATACCTGTAATAATCTTGAGCTGCATTTTTTTTTCATTTACTGAAAAGGATGACCCAATCTAAGTTTGCCCTTCATTTCTGTGTGAAGTCCAACATGATCATTGCTCTGAATGTCTGATCATACCAGTACAGGTACCGGGGGAAATGACCTTAAATCTAACATTAGACTCTATCCGCAGGTTGTGTCAATATCAAGCCACGGAGAGCGTGAGGAAGTTCTGGATCCAGTTGTAATCGGCACTTCATCACAGGATTCCTTGTCCATGGTGGTTTCCATCATGATCAAATGCATATCTGCCGAGTCCTCGACCCGACCGTCCATTGAAGAGGTTCTTTGGAACCTGCAATATGCTGCACAAGTCCAGGTGACAGCTGACGGCGATCAGAGATCAGAAGTTTCCTCACAGGCATGTTAGATTACCTGAAAATAGCAACATGGAAGTAATCCTGTCTTCGCTGTCTCCCCAGCGGCATCTGTATATTATTGTAGTTTAAATAGCATGGCAAGGTCTGTATGCTCATTGAAGATATGGTTATCTAGCGAGTCCCAATGAAGAATAGCCGGCGGCTGTAACGTGTTCCACGCTGGCACGTCACCACCTTGTTGTGTAGAGCTTCCAGCATTTTGCCATGAATTTCACACGTCCGTCGTCAATCTAAAAATGCAGCACATGTTGCGTTCATTCAGAGCATAGAAATAGTTCCACAAAACCTATACCCTGCAGAGTTCTGTTGCAGCTCTGCTGTGCTTTCTAAATGCTTATATATGATAAAAAGAAAACAAAAAGGTAGAAACAAAGGATAGGGCCCAAGCCCCAAGCCCAACTCGTCATCCTTCAACTGTTGCATGGTGTTACTCTAACTGGAGTTTAAAGATCACTTATACTGCTCCCAATGTATGGTCATGTCACTTCATTGAAAGTTAACATTTCATATTGAAAGATAGAATCCCTATGCATAAGTATTCGTGTTATATCTTAGACGCTTAAGACAACTAACCTACACAAATATTTTAAAGCAAACAAGCCCCTAAACCAAATTTAGAGAGCTAAAGAAAAAAGGTGCATGTCCTATACTAGGTCTGTAGGGAGTCAATCATTCTTAAGACTATTGATGGATATGGAACAAGTTGCCAGGCCTGAAAAAAATAGAGGCAAACCCATTTATATCTGGAGGGCCTCATACGAGGCTATCGGTGGAGTTGCTTTTATAGAATAACTCTTATTGTGTACTTTTCAAAGATTATATTTTATATATACCCAAGCGGCCAACCAATATCTCCACGAAGATAAAACTTGTTTATATCTCCTTACTTTTTTTTTGAAGGGGCAGCATTTTTTCTATATCAAAGAGGCATTAGTTTAACTAAAAGTTACAAATTATTTCCTGAATTATCTTCGGAGGTTCATTACACCGAACTGATCAGCTAATCTTGCAATTACATGAGCTGCCTCATTACACCGGATCCGGATTCGGTGACTTGCCAAGTCACGGCGTAACTGGCGGCTGCTCATCCACCCTCCAAGCCCATCGAGCGGCTCCCAGCGTGTGCCAGCAACTCACGGACCCCGGGACTTGTTTTTTCACGCGCGTAACTGCCGCGGGAGGAGACTAGGAGAGGGAAGGGCGCCGCCGCTGGAAACGCCCCTCGTCGACGCCGTGGAGGAGAAGAGGGCAGGAGTCGTCGCCGCGACGCTTATCTAAGTTCAGACCTCACAGAGATATGATCTGCTGGACGCGCTCGTGCGTCGAAGTTCCACAGGCGAGCGTAGTTGCCGCCGCGCCGGCCACGCGATCCATCCGCCCTACGCCTCCTCATGGCCGCGTGCCAGCCGTCGGCCGCCCGCCGCCGTGCGTCCCGGACGTCCGCAAGCCGCGCGTCCGTCCCGACGAGGCGACCGCGTCCGGGCGTCAAGACGGAGCGCGTGGAGGAGGCGGACGGTGGGCGGTGGCACGGGCCGGTGCCGGCGGCGACGACGACGACGGGAGCACGCGCAAGAAGCTCAGGCTGACCAAGGAGCAGTATTCCCGCGCAGCTCGCGGTCGCCGGTCGGCCTTCACGTGCCTCGCCGCCTCGCAGCCGGCCATCAGCTCCGCCGCCGCGCCGTGGACGCCCAACCACGCCGGCTCCTCGTGCCGCCGCACTGTCGAGCACCGCTGCCCCTGGCCGAGCGGAGTTGAGCTCGGACGTGGCCGTGCGCCGGGCACCGCCGCATCTTCCGCACCGAGCTGGACACGGCCGGGCACCGAGCGCCGCCACCCTGGGCCGAGCGGAGCTGAGCTCGGGCATAGGGCCGCCGCCACTAATATGCATGAAAGAGAGAAAAAAAAGATCACCTAAGTAAGTTTTTAATATTCTGAACGATGACTCCAACATGGGATCTATCCAACTTGGCCTGATTAGCTGAAGTTCTAAAGTTAAACGTCCCAATGCTACCACTCTTCCCTGTGGATGTAAGCTTTGGCCCTATATCTCATCTGAGCGCAAGGGAAAGTCGAAAGCCCCAGGATGGTTGCCGGCGAGCCAAGAACAAGGACAGTAGGGTGTGTGTGCAATCCAGCAGACCTAGCTGGGCGCTCTGACAATAAACAATGCAAAATGGGAACAAGTTTATTTCTGATGCTCAAAAAGCCTACAAGAAACCAGATCCAGTTCGAGATTTAGTTAAAATCTTATATCATCACTGCGAATGGCAACAGAAGTGGTGAAAGGCAATGATGATGTTGGTCACCAGGCCACTGCCTGCTGATGATGCTTCAGTCAACAGATGAAGCAGTTAAAGAATTATGAGGACGAAGGGACGAGGGGCAATCTTCACACAGCAGGCATTGGCCTGGTGATTAACATTATTTGTGGATGGTTTGTCGTTCCTTATCGACTACCAGGAACCGGCACCGTAAACCTATTATGGTAGTCGCTGATAGGTGGTTCACTGACTAGAACCGCCTCTGCCTACTATAGAATATGATGAAAACATCCGGTTTCCACGATACCGCACCCTATTAAATAATAAAAAAAACTCAGCTAGACCATACTCTGCTCAATTCCCCGACCCACTGTGTCAGAAATCTACAGAGACAAGCGGATCTTGCAAGGTCAGTCCACTATTATCATTTGCATCTACTTGGTTATGGTAAAGGATCCCAGCTTGGACAGATCCGGAACCCAGCAGGACAGCTCTGATGATCCTGTCACGAACATCAAGGATCCTGGCGCCCACCTTACGAGTGGTGGTTCATTATCTGTGCTGCCCCAGCGTGCAACCTACATGTCCAAGCATTACCATGCACCGGTCAAAAAGATACAACACATAAGTAATTTCAATATCAACATCACATTCTTCCATACCTTTCCACTCCTAACATTCCAGGCATAAACACTACCATCACCAGAGCCTGCAAGAGAAGAATTGAATAGCTAAGTAGAAGAGGATGAAATGATCGTGAAGGGCAATAAGGAGAGGTTTCTAACCAGATATGATGTGGTTTCCATCAGGACTGAATGATGCCTCCAGCGTTGAATTGGTTACTACTGGTTTCACATTGTAGGATGCAATCTGAAAGAAAGAAAAATTCACAAGACTCACACTTTAGTACTTTACTAGTCTTAGCTTGCACATACAAAATCAAGTAGGTTGCATGCTTACACTGTTGCCATGGAATGAATCTATCACATGAACACGCCCAGCCTTGGTGGTTAAAAGAATCCGCCTGCCATCAGTGCTGAACTTTATGACATGGGCTTCTGAATCATCATTACCAACAGCAAAGATCTCAAAAGGCCCCTACGAATTGTAATAAATTAGAAGGGTTCAACAGTAAAGGTGAAATAATGCACTAAATGCAATTACCTTTTCAAATTTTCGAGCATCAAACATTCTTATGTGACCACCATAGGCAACTGCAAATACCATGCCCTGATCATCATATGAAACTGCAGGCCTCCCTTGCACACGCAGTAAGCCCTGAAAAATCCATGAGGTGATTTTGCTAGTCAGCGATGTTCTGTACAACTGTAATGCCAACCAATGCTGCGAAGAGAAAGGTGTTAAAGTAGTTTTTGAGAGGCAAGGAACTTCACTAGTTATTTACAAGGTATGCATTGTTTTGTTGTAATGGGGCAATGCTCCCTCTTGCAAAGTGCAAGTCATTTAGGACATGATATGCAGGGGCGGAGCCAGGAATTTTGCTTAAGGGGGGCCGGCCATATGCTATAACCGGATGGTCAACAAATAGAAATTCAATATATGTATATTCTACAAAATGCTCACTACTCATAACACATGCATTCACTAAATATTAGTGACACAAAAAATATCACTCTTTTACGAAATAGCTATTTCTATTTTAATTGTACCTGCATTTCTTTATATCATAATTATCATGATAAAGATTAAATATTTAGTTAGCTTGCTTTAAGAGTCTCGTCGGCTATACAGTAACACAAACCAAACTAAAGTGCAATTATAACAAAGAAAATAAACAATTTAGAGTACATATGTTCTGACATAAATTTTTATAAGAGTACACTGGTCCTAGCTTGGTTCGCTGCAACCTAAACGCCCTGTTCTGCAAGTTTGCAAGTTGCAACCATCGTGGAGAGCTCGGCCAGACGGTCTAGCGAAGCGATCAAGGCCACGTAGGCGAGCCATCGTCTCGTGTCGGGGCATCTAAGAGCGACTAGAACAAAAGGCAGGAGTCCTCTTCCAACAGGGCCCATGGAGCATGTAAATTATAAAAGGCCGTACGACAGGGGTAAAAGAAAATAAAGTGTATGCGTTCTAGGCCAAGTAGTAGCTGTGCTTAAGCAAGTAGGGTGTGCCGTGTGCAACACAGGGGTAAGAAAATTTCTGCTGCTCGATTGGGAGGGGCCATGGCCCCCGCTGGCCCCCCCTGGCTCCGCCCCTGATGATATGGTCCCCAACAAACTTTGACAAGGAATTTCTAAGAAAATAGGTTACTTTAATTAAAAAATATAATATATTACAAAGGAAATTTCATGATAAAGCTAGTAGCATCAATATGGAAAAAAAACTCGACCTGCGGGGGTAAGACAGCCCCCAGGCATTTTGCTAAGAGAGAAGACCGAGAAAACCCCCGAACCTCTGCCCCACCCTTACACGCCTGTAACTTGTGAGACGACCTACCGGGCTAGCGACCACTGCAACTACCCCCGGTAGGAGGGCCCAAACCAACCACGGCTACGACCGGGGCCGTGCCTTGACCTTGCCTTGGCGTGGTGACAAATGAGGGATTTTTTTTAAGCCCAGCTTGAAATTCGTTCTGACAGGGAGTTGAACCTCTAACCAACTCAGCTAGAGGCTCTTGATCACAGTCTACATACACTTTTATATATCAATTCTCAAAGTTAAAATGGTTCGGGGAGCAAAATCCTAAAACAACTTATATTCTGGATTGAAGTGAATAGATCTTACATATTTCATTTTAGTACAAATTGGCCACGCCCAACATATTATTAATTTACTTTTACAGGAATGTCTTGAATCCAATATTAATCATTCCACAAATAAAAGAAAATACAGGATGTAGGCAACTAGAAGGGTTAATGATTCCGTTGCCACAACATTACAGTTTGGGTCCCAGGTGGTTTAACAGGGAACAAGTAATAAGAGAAAACCAAAGTATTTTTCTTCATCCAAAAGTACAGTTTGTTAGGTTGGCATGAGCGGATGGCAGCAGAATCGAGTTCATCTCATAGCACTAGCACATTATGTGTACAGTATCATTAATTGTTACCTGTGATTTTTCAGCACGCTGATCCCATAAGAGAACAGTTCGATCAAGTGAACCAGAGAGAAAATTTTCTTTATCAGAGCAAAATGAGATAGAAACAACCCTGGGCAAGACAGAGAAAATTAGCATCCATTGGCTGCACAACTGAAATATTGACTACAATTTATTCAAAGTTAGCATGGCATACCTGTCAAGGTGGCCTTTAAAATATCTAACAAACCGGTTATCATTCAGTGAGAGTAGACGCAGAGACTCTGCATTTTTACTTCTCAGTATATGACATAAATCACTCCTATATTGACAAAACAAGACTTACCATCCCATCCATTTTTTGATGAATATAAGACAAGAGTTGGGTTATCAGTGAAGCACACAAGTTCAACCCCATACTTTTTGCTATTAATAGTCTTCAAACATCTGAAAAATTAAATGAGTGAGAAATCAAATACATATCAGAGAGGAAGAAATAGTACCGAGTGCAAAAATAAAATCACTGCAAAAGGTAGTGAATCATTGTAATATAATGAAGATTCTTGTTAAATACTATAGTCAAACATGAGTTTCAAGACTACAAAACAAACTAATAAAGATAAAAATGAGAATGTGTCTTAGTGCAGTTTTATTTTAAGAAATGAAAATAGGAAATTCAACAGGCAAAACAATCACTAGAATTTAAAAACTGCATCCTTTAAGGCTAGAAAAAGAATGTGTAGTCACCCTCTTTACTTAGAATAACAAAATTCTGAAGACAAAGCGTAATGGTTCACACTCACACTGCATTTTGAGTGTCATATAGGCGGATTGATTCATCATCACTGGCTGTCACGAGATAGTTCGTAGCCTTGCTGTGAAAATCCATAGAACTAATTCTGCCATTCTGAAATACAGTTACAGTATAGCAAAAGAATCAAATGACTACAGTGGACCATCATTAACATAAAAACATATGTACATTTGAAACAGATGCATCCAAGATACAAGTCAAAACATTCATCAGTCATGCCTACTGAAAATATAATCTGCTCCACATGATAACAAGGGCACTTTATTCGACTCGTCTTGCTAGAGTTGTATCAACAATATTGCATGTACAGCTAAAGTACATGAACCCCAATTCTACCAGGCCACCGCATATGTTAACACGATTAGTAAGGTTAAAGCCATTGGGCAGTATATAAGATCCAATGCATCTCCCAAGCCCTTTGCATCTACATTTTTACAGTAATCTAAACTGAAAATCTAAGCCAGATAAGTAAGTCAGCTCAATTACAAACTTAGTGCTGATTTCTCCAAAGAAAAAAAAAATCGCCTTGGACACCTAGCAGGTGATTCCAGTAGGTGATTTGGGTGAAGAACAGAGGCTTACAAAGCCTTGGAAGACCAGCCCCATCTTCATGCTCCTGAGCACCTCGTCCGTGATCTCCATGCTCACCCTCGGTGGATTCGTCATGGCGACACTCCCCCAAAATCTTTAAAAAATAAACTGTACCCGCACCTTAATCGTTAGGCTACCAAGGATACAGCCTTAAGCACCGAAGAAGAACCTGATCATACCATGGATGGATGGATTCAGATTGGTAGCAGCGAACAAATCCACAATAAACTGAGTGGGAATCCAACCCAGAGAACAACTGGATCTATCCAAGAAATGGAAGGAGGGAGTGCTCACCAACAGAAGGAACAAAAATCGAGACCGGGATGAATGGATTCAGATTGGTAGCTGTCTAGCTGCAAGCAAATCTGTGACAAGGTAAGTGGGAATCAAACCCTAAGAACAACAGATTCCATTCAAGCGAAGGAAGGAGTGCTCACCAGGATACGGAACCAGGAAGCGGATCTGGGTTGGGATGGATGGATCGCTACTCCGCTAGGCTGAAGGAGGAGCGGCACTGTGGCGGCGCGAGGAGCGGCAGGAAGAAAGAAGGGAAGGGACCAGCAGCCGTCTGGTACTGTGCCACCATAGGAATCCCGAGGGCTATTTGGTTTGGAGCCCTGTGAACATTACCAAGTTTGGTAATATCAGATAAATTTCGCTATTGTTCTGATTGTTGCCAAAATTTGTGCCCCCTTTGCCAATGTCCAATTGTCCACCAGTTCATTTGTAAATGGAAGCCATTTGCCTGCCAAAACTTTCGCTGTGCAAATAGCCATGGTTCTGGTGTGGTGGCGGCACCTACTCTTTAGCATTAAATGCTGAGCTTTTGGATTATCTAGCATCAAAGGATTGCATTTCATAAACCACAACCACATCCAATTTGTAATCTGTTTGCACAATTGTTTTCCCTGCTATGAAATCTAAAAGAAAGAGGTGCCCCTTTGCTATATCATAGTAAGAAATATTAGATGATAATTGAGTCCTGCATGTCAGAATCACAAATGCAGTAAATTTTGGCATCACTGCAGTCCAAACACCACTCTTTTGTCCAAGTTAGGCATCACAAAGTTTTGGTTGGGTCGACACGTGTCTCGAACCAAAGAAGTTGTCAGTTTATGGCAATCTTGCTGGAGTTTGAATGAGAAATTCGACAGAAACTGGAAAGAGAAGGTGAAGGAGTCACTAATTATGTGGGAGCTGGGGCAGTGAAGTAAAATCCAGTGTTTTCTGTTCAACCATTAAGCTGTATTATGTCCTACCTTGCTGAATTTCAAAAGCCACTTCACACAATCGCATCAATTTCGTTAGCACTGAAGATATAAGGTTCCTTGATCTCACGCCACTTTCACCACTTATTAGGTGGCAACAGTGTCATGTTTACCCCGCCATGGTCAAGCAGATGAATTGGAGTGAAAAGTGAGAGAGGCTGCTTACGTAGTCCCGGAAGGCCAGGCCGACCTCCATGCTCTTGAGCACCTCGTCTGTGATCTCCATGCTCACCCTGGGCGGACTCGTCATGGTGGGCAACCTCCGAAATCTTTGGGAAACAAACCTTAATCAGTCACCAGGGAGTCCGTCTTGAGCACTGAAGCACAAGAAAGTCCTAAGAACGGGGTATAGATTGGGATTGGTAGCGCGACACGAACCAACAGCTAGCATACTGAATGGGAATCCAACCCTAGGCCGAGGGAGGAGCGGCGGGCGCTGTGGGTTACTTACAGGGATACGACGGAACCAACCAAATCGACGACAGGAATACAGGATGGATCCTACGCTCCGCTAGGCCGAGGAGGGAGGAGCGGCGCTCCGGCGGTGTCCGCAGCGGGGAGCGTTACGGCATCGGGGCTTGCTGTAGCAGCGAGAGGAGGAAGAAGGCAGGAGATGTAGGAGGGCTGCTGGGCTCTATTGGGCTGAGAATGTTTAAAGAAAAAGGAGCCCGGTAATTAATTGGGCTGGATTGCTGCTGCCAGGGAAAGAAAGAAAGAATAAAAAGGAAGAAAGATGGGAAAATGTAGCATCAATGGGATTTTAGCCAGGCTGAATTTTGAAAATTGATTGATTGAAGGATTATTTCAGAGAACAAGATTGGAATTGGGCAAGATTTTGATGAATATTTTCGTGGTTTTGAATTTAAGAAGGCTGTGTAATGTACTAATGCCATGATTTCATTTGTCAACAGTAACAAACATTAGGTTCAGGCTCCTAGAGGCCTTACTTTTCCCGACGCTACTACTCGGTACCAAAATGCACTCAACTTCGCTTCTTCAAAAGTAAACAATTCTAGATTTAACTAAATTCATACAAAAAATTACAAGCATTTGTCTCCAACAGATTTAGTATAAAAAATATATTTGATGATCAGTCTAATAATACTTATTTGTAAATATTAATACTATTTTATAAATTTGATAAAATTTGAGATTTTTAAATTTTTCGAGAAGCAAGAGTTGTGTTATTTTAGGATAGAGGGAGTTCCCATTACTCTGAAAAGGTTTCAGTTTGCTAATGGTTTCAGTTGTTTGCTTGAACAAAAGCCACTATATCAGTAAATAGGACGTCGTGAAGCATCACTAATTGACACACGGCCTGTTTGGCTGGCTGATGGCTGGTACTGGTTCTTGCTGAGAGAAAAACACTGCTTGCTGGTTGATAGATGGTGGCTGGTGCTGATTTTTGCTGAGAGAAAAACACTGCTGGCTGGTGGCTGATAAGTCAAACGAACAGGGCAACAATGGACAAGTAAGATTCATTTATGTTTGGACATAGTCTTAAAAAATTGTGGTATCAAGAGACTGGTTCTAGAAGCTAGAGAGCACACGCCTTTTGTTTTATAACATTCAACTCCACTAGATTGCGCATCTTCATTGTTAACCTTAGGGAGTCATTGCAACATGCTAAAACAAGTTTAAATATAGGATAAATGAGAATATTTGTGATATTTGGGTGCCTGTCTATCTACTGGAGGTTGCAGTAACATCAAGTTTCAAGTAGACTAAGCGATACGCCTCCGTGATCCATTTGATAAGATTTGCCACGATATCGATAGAATTGTCAGTTGGCATGCTTGCAGTAAAAATTACATATGTATGCATTGCCAGAGCCCAGAGCTTCCTGAACCAGTCGGTTGGACCTAGCAAAAAAAAAAAAGAGAGAGAGAGCGGCCCACCGCACTTGCTACAGTAAAACAGTGCTCAATTACATGCCACTGCGTGCAAGTTTAGATTTTGGTGGTTGGGTCCGCGCCTGCACGTAACTCAGCGTATCCTCGTTAGATGGCTGGCCCATATAAATGATAATTTTTAATAAATCTTAAAAGTTCATTAGGGTACACAATCTATTTATGTTGTATAGCTAATAGACGAAGATGTGTGTGTTCCTCTTTATAAATACGGATAAACTGTTTATAAAAAACACACCACAGACTGGCTTAGGAACTCTCAAGAAAGTCTATTTGAGTTAGAATTTTTCTATTTCTCACTTCTGCAGCGCCTCCATAGTCTACTCCACCGAGCGTCGGCGTGCACCGGTGAACCGGAGTCCTTGTGATTCTACACTGGTAGAGGGCAAATAAGATTTTTGAGAAGCGCTCCGCACGACTGCTCGAGGACTTCACCACGGCTCGTCTTGCGTCCCGGTCCGGCGTTACAAAAGCCCGTCGTCTGCGACGCCGGCTGCTGCGCCCCGTCCGCATCAACATCGCCCTGACAATCTTCATCACCATGGCTACGCCTGCGCCTCCAAAGTACGTAACCGTAACTTGATTTGTTCTTTCATCATATTTCTCCTAAGTAGGTAACCGTATATTTTCTGAGATCGTGATGATGTGCTTTATGGTCACTTGTATGTTAGAGATTTGCACGCTAGGTTTTGTTGTTGTCATGTTTAATTTAATTTGAAACTTAATCATGCAATTGCCTAATTTCCCAACAATCCTCCCATGGTTCTCGTTAAGAAATAGACACCCATCATCCTTAAATATTTGTGTGATCTTTCTCTTAATAATGCAATAAGCTGTTACGAGCAACAGTTTAGGGTTTAGCAACACCGAAGATCAATATTCTAAAATCGCAACAGCCTTTATATAATGCAATAAGCTGTTACGAGCAACAGTTTAGGGTTTAGCAACACCGAAGATCAATATTCTAAAATCGCAACAGCCTTTATATAATGCAATAAGCTGTTACGAGCAACAGTTTAGGGTTTAGCAACACCGAAGATCAATATTCTAAAATCGCAACAGCAATAAAGGCATGTACGTCAGTTTAGACAGTTGTTGTCTATTTGACACACAAACAACTAAATAGACAGCTTTGCAGTATGTGATATTTAGTACTACTCTGATCAGTGTTGCTTTGCATTGGAGCACGGGCTAAAAGCCATAATAGTGGACAATTCCTCATTATCAGCTCATTTTTTGACCGAAGTCGGGAGGGGAAGCCCTAACCTATTTTTATATTTTTTATTCTAAGCCCAATTAATTCGCTTCTATAGGGAGTCGAATTTGGGTCTGCTGGGTGCTACTCAGGTTCTCTAATCACTAGACTGCATACTCTTTCACATTTACCAGCTCATTTTGCTTGTATGGACTTACTAGTAGGTATGCACATACCACATACACGTATAAAAAAGCTTATTTAACTCAAACACATGTCAATAAAAAATGATTATGATGAAAAAACCAAGTAAAGAATAGATAGTTGGTCAAATAAAATTGAGATTAATTGCTTAAACTCATAGTTATACTGTGATTGGTTTTGAGAGAGAAATCCATAATATAATGAACTATACACATCTAACTTGGCAAAGCATATGATTAGAGATGCAGTGTATTGAAACACGATCGGATCTATGTATTGGTCGTCATTGTATGCACACGTGATGAAGCGTTATTGCATACGAGCATCACATGTAAAAATTATAGAACCAACGTAGAACTTGTGTTATGAGTCAACTCAAGTAATATTAGACAAACCCAATACACAGTTCCAACGGAAAATATTCCAAAGGAAAATATAAGTAAATGTTTCAAAGGTAAATAAGTAAATGACGAAAGGTAAATATAAATAATGTTGCAAACGACACTACGAAATAGAGACTAAATGTGTAATTGACACATCTATTCTACTCAGCACCTTCCGGAGGAGGAGATATCATTGTATCATGAAGATGCATATAACCATTTGGCAGTAGGTGAAAATAGTCACGCCGGCACACATGGCAATTCGTGTTTGTCTTGAACCAATCCAAGATGCAGCAGTAGTGGAAACCGTGCCTATAATATGGCAAGAACAAAGCATCACCACCTAGTTGCAAATCCTCAAAATAAACCGCGCACCTAGTCCTCTCATTCCAGCACCTTTGCAACAGAGTTGTTGCCTCATAGTACACAATGTATCATGATGCAAATGGACAACTCACATCCGAACTAACAGCCGCTGCGCAAGTTGTTGAATGTTCTTTAATGATGTTTTTAACACCATATGGCATGGGCCCTGCTTTTGAGCAATTTATCTCTAGGTTGTTCTATGGACACCCTTATGTTCATATCATATTGCATGAGCGCCCAAACTGATCTCCTTGGACGTCCAATTCCGAGCCACCTATATGTTTCCGTCACCAAGACTTGAATAGCCATTATCCAATCTGGCCTTCCATGATCCTAACACTCAACGATTTCGAATAGATATTACACTTATTTGGCGTTGTGTTCTAATGTTCCATGGATAAACTTAAATTTGTTTCTAACAGAATTGTTATTTACGGATGAATGGAGACACCACAAAATAAATTATAACATCATCTAAATTGATCACCCTCTTTAAGATATCAAATTCATTTATCTATTTAAATAATAATAATAAGAATGAATCCTAATTATGAGATCTACCAAAAGTTATAATTTCATAGGATGCTAGCAGTAGCGATAGAATTTGTTTTTCTCGATCCTTGTCACATTTAAATACTGAATATGAATATAATTTCTAAACATTCTTTGGGATGAAGATATAGCATACTAGAAAATTGGTCAATCACAGCCTGTAAACCATACGCTCGTCCTAGCTTCCTGAAGCTTGGCCGGGTTCCAGCAATACAAACGACGCCACCGACATAGGACGTAGGGTATTATACCTCCGGGTAGCCCGAACCTGTCTAAATCAGTGCCTCCTGTGTACCATCAAGTCACTAGTTCATCAATCGCCCCGCCTACAAATCAACCACTTGGTTACCCCCAGGTGGATTGCCGGTCCTAAGGTCCGACAGTTGGCGCGCTAGGTAGGGGTAGATTGTTGAGCTTTTTCGATTCAAAAACACCGTTGACTTGATGGCAGATCAATCTCGCGTTCTTCCCCGCATGCGTGGAGGCGCGTCTTGAAGAAATCTCAGATCCAATCTGAGAACCCGCCCGACCCACCCAATTTTCGAGACGCGCGGCAGACCAAGGTGCACGAAGGCGCCCCCTGCGGCGGCGCATGCACATGCAGATGGAGAATCGGCCGACGGGGAGCAGTAGAGCATGACTCTGATGATTGGAAGGGCCAAAAGTAGATGCATGCATGCGCACCGAAGAAAAAATCGAGTCCAAGGCCGAACAGCAAGATGCACAAATTCGATCGGATCCATGCGATTTTGATCTTGTTGCCTGGTTGTTGGAGTCCGAGTCCTGCACGGGACTATGGATATCATGCGCAGGGTGAAAAGAGCTCGGACACAACAGATAATCTTTTTTAATTGATGCATGCATCTGGAGATCAACTCGGTGGAGACCTGCACTTCGTGAAAAGCAATCAAATTATGCTACGCACACAAGAAGACCACGAGAAGCATTAAGAACTAGTTACAGATAAAATCCGACTAGCTAAGAGCAACTCTAAGAGACTCTCTAAATTTATCAAGATTACTAGATTTAGAGATTTTGATTAAAAAGTTACCTTCCAACAGCTTCTTTATTTAGTTATGTAAACATAGTCACTCTCTATTCCGGATTTCTCGCTCTTCAAATATAGAAAAGAGAATAGCTTTTCAGAGTGCACACAAGATATAGAAAAGCTGTTGGAAAACGAAAATATATAGAAAACGATTCGTATTCAAATGGCTCTCTAAATGATGATTTAGATAGTGGGGTTTAGAGAGACTCTTGGAGATGCTCTAACTCCATCGGCAACCACCTCATCGCGTACGACGACTACTCCAACTCGGCCGCCGAATCGAATTGAGCTAAGTATTTTATTTTATTTTTACAGCTTAATAAGATCGTCATGTACATAATTTTTTCTCCACGTCTATGAGACAACCGCCGACCTGCATTATTTAATTTACGGTAGCCATGTGCTCGCCCCTAACCAAACTGCTCATGCAAGCAAACTAACACGGCAAGTCCGACTCACTGTATCCAAAATCTAAACCCGCGTGAAAGTACTCGACCGGGACCCTACCTACGACTAAGCCTCCATGCAGAGCATCGTAGCATGTAGGAGTGCTGCCTCCATGAGAGCTCCAGCCAGTTCTTCGCCCGAGTCCCTAGCGCTTGTCATGATCGCGGTGAAGTGATAGGGGTTGATAACTCAACTCAAACATAAAGCATGCTAAAAAGCAAAGCTCAAAAGTACTTATTAGAAATAAGTTTACTATCGTTTCTCCAAAATACTACATGTTTTTCTTCCTCTCTCTCACAGGTACAACAGCGTTTTCCTTCGTCGTGCGTCCGGCCTCGCATGCTCGGGACTGGCGCGCGGCGACTCGACGTTTCCTTCCGACGTGCTACCGACCTCGCATGCTCGGGGACGGGTGCGCGCGGCGACTCGGCGTTTTCCTTCGTCGTACGTCTGGCCTCGCATGCTCGGGGGCTGGCGCGCGCGGCGACTCGACGTTTCCTTCCGACGTGCTACCGACCTCGCATGCTCGGGGACGGGTGCGCGCGGCGACTCGGCGTTTTCCTTCGTCGTACGTCTGGCCTCGCATGCTCGGGGGCTGGCGCGCGCGGCGACTCGACGTTTCCTCCTCTCGTCGTGCGGCCGACCTCGCATGCTCGGGGGCTGGCGCGTGTGGCAATTCGGCGTTTTCTTCGTCGCACGGCCGACCTCGCATGATCGGAGGCTGGCGTGCGCGGCGACTCGGCGTTTCCTCTCGTCGTGCGGCCGACCTCGCATGCTCGGGGGCTGGCGCATGGCGACTCGACGTTTTCTCTCGTCATGCGGCCGACCTCGCATGCTCGGGGGCTGGCGCGTGTGGCAATTCGGCGTTTTCTTCGTCGCACGGCCGACCTCGCATGATCGGAGGCTGGCGTGCACGGCGACTCGACGTTTTCTCTCGTCGTGCGGCCGACCTCGCATGCTCGGGGGCTGGTGCGCGCGGCAACTCGGCGTAACCTCGCGTTACGCGTCTGACCTCACATGCTCGGGGGCTGGACGCCAGATTTTTGGTGACAACATGCTATCACCTACTTTTTGCGGCAACATATTGTCCGACTTCTTTTTTGGAGCCTCGGCCTGCTTATACTAACCAACCCAACGCTCGGGGGCTCTGTATACAGTGCTCCTAATCGTCGCCCTGTACTCGGCCCTCATGAAGACCGACCGACTACCTCGAAGGACTCGGCGTCGTGTTGGGTGTTCTCTTTTTGAGCACCGCCCACCCTTGTGCCGACTACATGTTGAAACACCTTCAGCCGACCAGATTGGCCTCGTTCCTTCATCAAGCAGTTTGACACGCGCCTGAACGTTGCTCGGGGGCTCGTGGGATATGGGTACCCTAGGGCCCATCATGGAGGGCGACGACGGCCGGCCCAAAGAAGACCGAGTCCTAGTAGACTCCTACTAGGGCCCCCCTATTGTAAATAGTCCCATATGAAAAATACTCATACTGTAACCCTACCTCCTAGATATATAAAGGAGGATAGGGGTCCCTAGAAAGGGGCATCCAATCATGGCGGAAATCATCGGAGATCATCCGAATACAGCAACACAAATACCACCACCGACACAGGACGTAGGGTATTATACCTCCGGGTAGCCCGAACCTGTCTAAATCAGTGTCTTTCTGTGTACCATCAAGTCACTAGTTCATCAATCGCCCCGCCTACAAATCAACCACTCGGGTACCCCAGGTGGATTGCCGGTCCTAAGGTGCGACAAATACAGAGACAGAATGAAAGATATAGCATATGAAGATTCCACGAGATATAATAACCCAATCCTCTAGACTGTATATGAATATGAAATACACAATACACTATAAAAATACACAAACATGGAAATACGAAATGAATATGAATATGAAATACACAAACATGGAAAAACGACGCACGTGAAATAAACCAGATATCAAAATCAAGTATCAATCAATTAACACCAGCGACACTAGTGCCTTCGAGCTGACAGGCCAAGCAGGACAACCAATAGAAGAATCGGTAACATCTCCAAGTGGCACACGACCATTCCTAATACAGCAACAACATTATATAATATGATCAAAGAATATATCTATACTATTGACAACTATTAACGGAAAATTTGTAGACTTTTATAAAGGAAAAGTCTATATAACCCCACAACGTATCAAGGGTCGACCACATCACCCCTCAACTATAAATCTGGATATTTAACCTCCTGACCGTTGTAAAACCATTTAAATAACCCCCTGAGGTGGTTTTGGATAATGGTTTTTGCCATGTTTGCTCCCTCGTATGGATGGAGATAATGACGTGGATAGTTGATAACACAAGTACTTCGCTTCTACTTGGTACAATAGTTGATCCCTTATAAATATTATGAAGTTTTATTTTTATTTTAATGGGACCCATAAAACTCATCGCTAACAAAAAAATCATGTCACCCTGGCCTGCCCACTTACAAGTGGAATCCATATATATTTTAGCACGCCTAAATAATCATTTCGGTATACCTTGGTACGCCAATGGAGCAAAACCACTGTCCAAAACCACTTTAGGGTTTTTTAAATGGTTTTGTAAAGGTTTAGGGGGTTAAACAGGCGGTTTCATGGTTGAGGGGTGATGTAGTTGACCCCTAATTACACAAATAAATGAAGTGATTGAATGGTCTTCTTTAGAGCATCTCGAAGAGACTCTTTATATCTTTTTCTAACTTACAGAAATAGAGATTTTGGTGAAAAAACACCCTCCAACAGCCTCTTCAATTGGATATCCAAATATAGATATCCTCTATTCAGGATTTCTCGCTAGCTAAAGATACAGAGTGAGATGACTCTTTAGACTGCACACAAGATATAGAATAACAATTGAAAAGTATAAAGATATAGAAAATAATTTTTACTCAAATGAC
>OAMR01001097.1:70136-134886 GCA_900205405.1 Echinochloa crus-galli
CGGGTTCACATCAGAGACTGTCTCTTATACACATCTCTGCTGACATGGTATATTTGGTAGGAGTGTCCTGGAGTTTAGCTCTTAAAGGTCACCAAATTAGGAAATGCAGGTACCTTAATTTTTTATTTAGGGGTTTAGTAGGGAAACTCCTAGATTGCTAAATGTGTTGTCATAAATAAAAGGAAAGAAAAAGACTGTATAAGAAGCCCAAGGAAACCAAAAACTGTACAAAAAGAGAACTACTGAACGAGTCTAGCTGGGCTGATACATGTAGGTTGGGCCACCTTCAACCTGGTTGAATATCCTTAAAATCAAGCCTGGCATTTTCAGGATACTAATGGTAATATGCTTCCTCAAGTCTAATCAAGAACTGAAGTGGAGGGAACTCTCATACATGACTTAACAGCATGCTTAGAGCATCTCCAAGAGACTCTTCATATTTTTTTCTAACCTACAGAAATAGAGATTTTGGTGAAAAAACACCCTCCAACAGCCTCTTCAATTGGATATCCAAATATAGATATCCTCTATTCAGGATTTCTCGCTAGCCAAAGATGGAGAGTGAGATGACTCTCTAGACTGCACACAAGATATAGAAAAGCTGTTGGAAAGTATAAAGATATAGAAAATAATTTTACTCAAATGACTCTTCAAATGATGATTTAGAAGTAGTAAAAGTAATAAATTTCAAAGAGCACATAGATCAAAGGCAAGATAGATAACATAATTAAGACTGATATGTAGGCCCAGTTTGGCAGGGATCTAGTTCTGAGACCTAGGCTGGATCTGTATTTTGAAGACTAAAATAAAGTGATTTAAATGTATATATATTTAGTCTAAATTGTAAATAAAATAATTCATGTAAACACTCTTGTGTACCTGCTGATCTAGATCCAGGAATTTTTGACCTTGCTCCAAGTGATCCAAAAAATTTCTAGATCCTATTCCCTGCTAAACAGGGCCCTAGCTTCAGGAAGATGATCTACTGCAGATTCCTCTGGATCTAGATTGTATTGTTAAACAAAATTATATATCCACTTCGTCCAAACTGAAACCTGTACATATAGAAAGAAGAATAGGATCCAAGGTTGCCATTCGATAAGAAAAAGTTTCGCAGAGATGTGGGCAAGGTTACACTTGCTCAGAGCCTTAGAATGAAAAATAGATTTAGTGCATAAATTTTTCACTTGATAAAAACTTGGTAATTATCAAGTTTTTAGTATACAAGTTTAGGACAAGCTAATTAATTTGATCCTCCATGTCATATATTTAAAAATGGACTGAAAGTATATCATAGTTGACTATTTCTACTATAGTAGAACAATTATCAGGCTATTCGGCTCATTATGTAGATCAAATAGACCCTAGAGTCCATAATATGAATTCTAGCAGACAGTGCGACTTGGAAGCCAACAATTGAAACTAACAGAACCACATAAAAATGATACTGGACAGGACATATTAGCTATTTCAATGTCACAATAAGAGTCCGACACATAGAAATTAGAAAAATGATAAAGTTAGCACTAATATTTCTGTCTAAACATGAGCAGGTAAAAGATGGAGAAAATTCCTTCTATGCCATCAAAAATTATACTCATCCTTTGAGTGCCATACATAAAAAAAATACACCATCCCTTCAGTGCCATTGTTTTAAATGTTTACTCCCCTATATGCCATTGCCGTTACTTTGGTCATTCGAACTCCGGCATATAGGGGAGTAAAATTTAAAATCAATGGCACTAAAGGTATGGTGTATTTTTTGATGGCACTGAAAGGATGGGTACAATTTTTTATGGCATAGAAGGAATTTTCTCCTTTAGTAATAGGAGACTGGTAGAGATTAAAGATCAAAGATAAAGATAAAGATATACACCAACTTACTACTGCTTTGTATTCAGACTAAAACCAGACAACGACAAAATATTCTTCAATAAAATACTACAGAACAGTACAACTACTACAGATCGTCATATTACAAACTTCAGCTGAGTATTGTTAACCGATCCTAGATGTAACTTAGGATACTAGAAAATATCCATAAAACTAATATAACCATAGTTGTGTGCAGACCTTAATAATATATGATTACAGGGAAAAATGCAAAGAAAATTTGATTATCTCCACGGGCTGATAGAACTGAAATTGAAGGATGCTGTCACCGCTAGTTTAACGATCTGGCGGCGCAGCTGTCCTCCAGTCAGCGGCCACAGCAGCCATGACTAAAGAAAAATTAGAATTGAAAACAATTGCTACCTTGGTAAGGCCCAACCACTCTCTCAAAGGTTTGAAAAAAGAGAGGATCTATTTTTTTGACTTTAGAAAGTGATTTTCTCCCAAAACCTGAATTTTTTTAACCCACAAATTAACCCATGACCCACACAAAATTTGATATTATTTTTTCACCCGCATCCACTCCCAGTGCATTCTGGATTGTTTCTTTCCTTTTCTTTATAACAGAGGAATTCAAATGAAAAAATTATTCAAGGCAAATATTCAAATGAAAATTATTTGTTTCCTTTCTTAGTTTCTCTGTATTTGATTGGATAAGTATCAATCGACTATACCTCTATCACCGTTGCTTTGAGATCATTCAAAAATTTGATTTATTCCTTCTCGTTAACATGTGTTGGAGAAAGTTTCGCAACACCACATAGATTAATTCAAGGAAGAACTTGAATTCAGATATAACTTTCTAGTTTGAACTAGATACTATGTACTTTTGCAAGTCTTGGTTCGTTTGTTTCGTTACCATGGATATTTGATTATTTTTTTCTTCTAAACTGTTTGAGGTAGGAAGATGGCAACAATTTAAGCCAATATAACGTGTGCGAGTTCAAACACATTCTAGTAGGTGACCCCAAAACATTTACTAATATGGAAAATTCGGCACACAAACAATATTTTAAAAATTGATTGCGTGATATTGTGATTTATTCATATATTATTCTTCTTATTATTATTCAAACGCCATTATTCATGTGTTCATATTTTGCATATATTCTTAATATTCATATGTCCCTATTATTCATATATTCTTATTGTTCATATGCATTTAATTTTTTATTTGATCGTATCTATATAACTTATATATGTACCCCACTAAGAATCATTAACTCTATTTCTCTCAACAAACAAGCAATCCATATCATACAGAAACCCACGATATCATACGACACGTCACAATTCACTAGGACCATCTATTTATGTCTTCCACCGATTTTCTATGACTAATAGCATCCATGAATGCAATTTATTAGTCTGTGCGAGTACAATCCTACAAATTCCCATAGTAGAAATACATGGATGATCAATCATTTAAGAATCATCCTCTCTCAATAAAATGAACATCTTTTCATGTATAATTTCGTTTGCAAAAGAATATTATCATGCAATCAACTTAGTGTTTCTACTTTTAAATTTCACCTTAAAATCACGTATAGTGTCATTTGCAAAAGCACAATGCCATGAAATCACCTTAGTATTTCTACTTTCAAATTTCATCTCAAATTTTGTTTATGAAATTCCTGCAGCATCACGCGGGGTCTTTCACCATTTCTACAACCAATAGCATCCATGCATGTAATTTATTAGTCTTTACAAGTATGTACTTGTGCTCCGGTTAATTATTTATCGGATCCTTTCACAATTATTTACAAATATCAATTCGTATATACAAACATATATGGACATTTAGCAGTAACGTAGAATACATACATTTGTATATGATAATAGAATTCAAATGAAAAAATATTTGAATGGAAATGGAAACAATAAAATAAAAAACTTTAGTCCTGGTTCGTAATACAATCGAGGACTAAAGTGGCTTTAGTCTCGGTTGCTACACCCACAACAAAAGTGGCTTTAGTCTCGGTTGCTACACCCAGGACTAAAGGCTATGACCCTTAATACTAGTTTCATAGTCCTGGTTTGGAAACCGGGACTAAATCCCTTTCCCAACCAGAGGCTTCTATATATCTTCAGCAAGATGGTTAAAAAATGTTTCTTTTGGTCAAATCAACCCATCTAATCCAACTAGTGTATCCCACCAACCTTCCAACTGTGAACATCATTCAATATTTTGATACACTTGATATAAATTGTGAAACCTAAGGCAACATTTCAGATTGCATATTCAACATTTTGTGGGGTCATGGAATGAGTTATTTTATGTATCTCTCCCACCTCACCCAGTTTAACCTCACCTTACACATAGATCAAAATTTTCATGCACTTGATTCAACAATCTGAGAAATGCGAAGATAAATTGTCTTTCCACCTTTGGGAAGATGTATAAGTTATCCTCGGATCCAAGACCTTGGCAAGAGGGCTCCTATACATCTTCTGCAAGATAGTTAAGCACTATAACTTTCAACCCAATAGTCCCATCGAGCCCAACCATTGTAGCCCACCAATCTTCCACTGTAAACATCAACATTTCATATACTTGATTCAGTAATCAACAAAACCTGAGTCAACATTTCTGATTGCCCGATTCAACATTTTCATACATTTGATTCAACAACCTGGGAAACCAACTCAACATTTCTGGTTGCCCAATTCAACATCTTACTAGGTGGTCAATGAGTTACTTTAGTTTCCTTGAGCCTTACCGAGGAAGCCCCACGCATGATATGTTGTACATCATTTTCATACAGTTGATTCAATAATCTATGAAACCTAATTCAACAGTTTGAGTTGCCTAATTCAATATTTTGGTATTGGTTGGATGAGTTACATTACTTCCCTCCATCTCATCTAGGATTACCCCCATTAGCTTCATGTTGTATACAATAAATACCTACCCATGTAGCTTCAAATCAGCCCATTTATACACATACATCAGATTAACCTACATTGCTAACTCTATTTCTAGGTCTACCCCTGCCACCTAGCCTGATCACTCTGTTACATGCATGACTCTGTTTGTGCGTTTTAATATGCTTTGTAATGATGTTGTTGGCTGGGCTTCTATGATTTAGTTGTCTTTTTAAATGCACAAAAGATGCTTGCCACCTAGATGCAGTCTAATTAAGAAAATTGTCGTTTAGCTGTCAGAATCGAGAACCCATCAATATAAGTTCATATTGAAACTTGAGATTCAAATGTTTCATATGTTCATCAGTAGAACGCCAAAAAACTGTATCGCCACTTGAAAAGTTCTATACAGTAGACGCAAATTCGTCTCATGTGGATCCTAATACATTTCCTTCGCTACCAGAGAACCTCACATCCGCCCCCTCCCCCCCCCCTCATAGGCCGTGGCACATTTTGGACCCGGTGATAAGGGTGCATCAGCACCGGGTCCAACGGCTATGAGCAGGGGCGGCACGGAGGGGTGGCAGGCTGAGCACATTAGCACCGGGTCTTGCTAATGTGGCCAAGGCCCTTTAGCACCGGTTGGTGGCTGCAACCGGTGCCAATGTGAGAGCAGTAGCACTAGGTCTTGCCATGACCCGGTGCTAATGAGCTCATATATAATACCTTCCCTCCCCTCGCCTTGCTACGGGTCGCTAGTTTCAAATCGGCTCACTCAAGACCTATTTAACATGCATGTATGCCTCTTTATTGTTTTGCTTATGCTTATATATGTGTCAATTTATAATGAATGGAATATTATCACTTGTTTCATTTTGGAGTTTAGAAACATACTAATGCCCAACTTAGATATAGGGTACTATTTTCCCTCACCTGAACTATGACACTACATGGAATAAAACCGCTTCGTGATTCAATCCATAATAATTCTCGTTCTCTTCTATCAACTTTTGTTCTCCGCCTTTCACATTGCTGATTGGGGGTGGGGGATGGAGGAGCAGACGATGCTGGAGTATGTTGCGCCTCTAGGTACATATCATTTTATATTATTTGAAGTTCCTAAGTTTTACTTTTATTTTGTATTTCTTTAGTTTTCCAATGATTTTTCTAAAAGTATATCAAGAAATATAAGAACTTATTTCAATTGTATGATAGACCATATACAATTATATATTTTATTGTAATTACCTTGGCACTATGGCCCGTACACTACGTAATGTCAGATCATTTCATTTCATGACATGTGTTCTTAATCATAAAAAGATCATCTGTCAATAAGCAGGCAGAATATACACAAATAGAGAGAAAATTTTCATGACAAACTTACTTGAAGGCCCACCATCATTCTTTATTTTACAACCCGCTGAATTTAACACCAGACCATTAACCAACCTACGAGCCTTTTTTCCCTAAGCAAATGGTCACTATTTCATAACAGAGGCTTCTATGTAGTGCGGATAATATCATAGTATCTATGTGTACACACGAGCACATCAGAACATGACCTACAGCTACGAGCTAGCAACCTAAACGCTGGTCCGGCAATCTAATTAACCCGGTTTAACCACAACCAACAATTGCCGGACCCAAGGCTACGTCTCATAGAAAAAAAAAGATGGTCCACCTTTCAGCCATCGCACGCACGTCTTCTATACCTTTCTGCTGAACGGATAAAAAAACAATGATAATACCAATTCATTTGAGGTGGAGATCACCCCGCAGCAAGTGCCCCCCGCCGACGGCCAAGCAGAAGCAGCCCGTCCGGTCTCGTGCACCTGCATCTTGTGCGCTGCGGTAGCCCTGCTGCCCCTGCAGCTAACTCGCGCGTAGCCCGGTGTGGAGGCCGGCAGTTAGCTCTCCGCTCCTCCTGCAGTCCCATCTGCCCGTGCGCTCTCTCCCCCATGCTGGATGCAGGAGTTCACCGCCGCCGAAGGCCGAAGCTGCTTGCAGAGCCCCGAGCTGCGCCTGCCATCCGCCAGATCTCACCCCTGCCGGAAGACTTCGTTGTCCTTGCCGACACTGGAGGATTTCGCCCACAACCTCCTGTTGGAAACCTCCTGTTGGATCCCGATGGGGAACAACCAGGTGAGGCGAAATCAGGCTAGGAGGAAACGAATCAACGCGAGGAGGATGCGGATTGTGGAGGAACCGGTGCGTAGAAGAATCGAATCCTGGATCGTACGATGACGTCAGCGAGAGGGCTGATGACGTCAGCCGACGTACCAAACATTGCTCGCTTTATTATTAGGTAGAGATTGGGGAGGCCAAGTTCTTTACAAAAGTATGAAATGAATACAGTCTTCACAAAATTTGTGTTGCGAAAAGCTGTCAAGCTCACTTGACATAGAAATGATCCCTCTGCACCAATCAATGGCGTGATTGGTAGAAACGGGGTCGATTGCAGAACATACGGCCATTGGTTCTGACATATCGTGATATGGCGATGCAAAGACCAGCCCACATAAGTGACGGCACCAAGTGGCGAGCATCATTCCGTGCTGCAATATTATCGAAGTAGTTAGTTGTCCATTGTTTCCAGTGTGTAAATGTGAAAAATATGGTTCAGCAAACATGTAGAAGTTAATTAAGGATAATCTGCCCATTAATACCGAACAGCAGTAAAAGTCAAAAGTCTACTCTAAACTAATCCAAAATTCATTTGGTGATTATTACATATGAACTTTTTACCTAGTGCCCATGGATATCAATTAGTTCCCATTAACTTTCTGCGAGACTTGGAGAAAACTGCATTTTATTTATTTGATTTTGAATAAATTGTACGGTAGATAGAGAAAAAAGGGTGAAAGCAATAAGCACTGCCTGGCTGAAAGGCATGTAAACTTCAGGAGAGGCTTAATCATGGCAGGTCAATAAATAACATGCAACTATGGTCGATTGACCATTCATGTTTTCAAAAAAGAATGAAGAAATCAGTCTTCAGTCATAAATCTTACCTTGTCTCAATGATATAATCATGAAGAAAACAGCTACCAAAACCAATGCGAAAGCAAGGCGGAATGACTGCAAAGCAGAAATTGAAAGATTATTGTGCTACAAAGAAATTAACAAAAAAATATTTTTGGGCATTGTATCCAATCCTGCAAAGGGGATGTTATGTGTACCACAGAGATTACTAGTGCACATGGATAACTAATAAGAATGTACCTTAGCTTCATAAGGTACATCCAACAAGAAAGCCTTTATTATCATGTACTCCCTCAATTCGAAAATATTAGAGGATTTGGTTTTGTCATAACTCTAACATCTCTAACTTTGACCAAGATTACAGGAAAATATATTAACATCTAGAATACCAAATGACTGCAATATCAAGACATATTCCATTATGGATTTAATGAAACTAAGTTGAAGCTCTAATGCTGATCAATTTCTCTATAAACTTGGTAAAAATTAAATAGGTTTGTCCTAACAAACCTAAATATCTTACATTTTCGAATAGGAGTGGTATCCACAATCAGAATATGATGTAAGTTGACTCAATTGCTAAATTGTTCTAAGAAAAGTTTGTTACGTATTTAAGTGTTAATTGCTAAACCTCACATGCTAATTCCTTGTATATAAATCCTTTTTTACGAACATAATGCTAAACAAAAAAATTATTTGAGAGGTAACATGTATGGAGACAACTGAAGGAATTTACAGTTAGGAAGTCCTGGTTTGCTAATTCTCCATTACGGTTATATCATCTTGTAGGGAGTAATTTTCATTATGGAATATTATGGTGACCTCATCATGTAAAAGTGTAATTTCAAGCGATGTCAATTGTACCCACCATATAATTCTCCATAAGTCCTGCTTTGATCTGAGGTGCCATGTCCCGGCTAACAGAGGAAACGTAATGTCCTTGAAGAAGATCCATGGCATCCTATAAAAGACAAGTACGAAATAGTAAGGAATGGCTGCACTTTTATCCAGCTTTTCTTATCCTGATGATCAAAAGCTTTTACCGAGGAAAATTATACCATAAATTAATGTATAGGTACCTCTCATTCACACGACCCCTACAGAAAAAAGGATCGTCTTCATGGGGTTCATTATAGACTGGACACCAGAAAAAAAGGTACAAAGACTGCGAATGTATCTGGAAGAGCCTACGGCCAAGCTACACAAGCTATATGGATGGGTGATGGGCGGCCGAGGCTTGAATGCCCGGCGGCGTGGACGGTTCGGAGGAGGGGCCGTGCTGGCGCACGGCGAGATAGCGAGGGCAAGGGCTGAGTGCACGAAGGCAAGGACAAATGATGTGTTGATCTTGCATAAACCTTAATTGAATCACAAGTTGGCTACTTATAGCCTTACAATCTCAAATCTCCTAACAAACCTCCTAACAAATCTCCTAACAACCGAACTAAATGAGCACCATACTAGCCAAACTCTCTAACAGACTCAATCCAAACCAACAAACTCCGCTCCATGCGAGTCCTTCTCAGCCACAATTGCTTCTGATGCGGCATTGGTATGTGATCCCCGTCATAACATCTCTCCCCGCCTCGGCAAATAGCTCGTCCTCGAGCTGGAACGCGGGGTAGTCAGCCTTGAACTGGTCGAGGGGTTCCCAGGTTGCATCGGCCGGGTTCAAGCCCCGCAGCGTAAACTGGCGCGCAGCACCCGCTCTGGAGTTGGCAAGGCGCGCCCATGTTCCAGCGGTGGTAATGCCGCCGGTGCTGCCGGAGGCTCGCCATGGTAGGGCTTTAATACTCAAACATGGAAGACGTCGTGAATCTTTGCGCCAGCAGGAAGATCAAGACGATGCGGCACTTGACCGACACGCTGGAAGGGGCCGGCGTACCCAGGTCCGAGCTTGCCTCGCGGACGGTCAGACAGCATCAGCGCCGGTCGATGCAGCAGCCGGAGCCACACCAAGTCCCCTACGCTGAACTCCAAGTCACGGTGCTGGGCGTCATAGTAGCGCTTGGAGTACTGCTGGGCCTGCAGAAGTCGCTCCCGTACTTCTGCCAGGAACACGTCGCGGTCTTGGATCATCTCCTCCACCGCGGACACCCAAGCTGTACCCGGAACCAACGGCACTAGCGGCGGTGGCTCCCGGTCGTAGACCACCTGGAACGGCGTGGCACGTAGAGCCGTGTGAAATGACGTGTTGTAGCAATATTCCGCCCAAGGAAGCCCGTCGAACCATTGTCGCGGTCTGTCACCAGTGATGCACCTCAGATACATTGCGATCGTCTTGTTGACCACCTCCGATTGGCTATCGGTCTGCGGGTGGAACGCCGTGCTCATGCGAAGCTGCACCCCCGCAAACTTGAACATGTCCCTCTAGATATTGCTCGTGAACACAGGGTCACGATCGCTGATGATGGAGGTTGGAAAGCCATGGAGGCGCACGATGCCCTCCAAGAACGCCCTGGCCACTGACATTGCCGTGTAAGGATGCCCAAGGGGTATGAAGTGTGCGAACTTGGAGAACCGATCCACCACCGTGAGGATTACCGACTTGCCGTGCACCTTTGGAAGGCCCTCAACGAAATCCATGGAAATGTCAGCCCATACCTACAAAGGGACATCGAGGGGCTGCAGCAATCCCGCCGGATGCAGTGTCTCCGTCTTGTTGCGCAGGCGCGCACGAACTCCCTGACCATCGCTCGATCGCGCGGTACATAGAAATCACGCCGCAGCCGTTGCAACGTCTTCTGAGTGCCATCATGGCCCGCAGTGTGCGCCAACTGAAGCGCGGTGGCCAGCAAGGGAGACTGCTCCGGCAAGAACACTCTGGAGCCATGAAGCACGAGAACATCCTGGAGCTTCCACGGTTCACCAAGCTCACCCGCCTCGATCTGGTCACGGACACGCCTGAAGTTCTGATCCGAGGCCACCGCCTCCATGATGTCATCCAAGAGTTGGAACGATGGCCCAGACAGGGCCGCGCTGACTAGCGATTCCTCATTGCGCCGAGAGAATGCGTTCGCGACGGTGTTCAATCGGCCCGGTCGGTACTCAACCACGAAATCGAAGCCGAACAACTTGGAGATCCACTGATGCTGCGGGATGGTAGAAAGCCGCTGATCCAACATGAATTTGAGGCTGTAATGGTATGTGCGGATCACAAAGTGACGCCCCCACAAGTATGGCCTCCAACGGCGGACAGCTTGGACGAGGCCGATGAGTTCACATTCATACGCCGCGATCTTGCCGGCTGAAGAACGCCAGCGGACCGGTGCCCTGATGCAATACCGCACCAAACCCGGAGCCCGACGCGTCACAGTCAACCATAAACACTTTGCCGAATGCCGGTAGATGGAGGACTGGGGCAGTGGATAGTGCCAGCTTAAGGACGGCGAACGCCTCATCCGCCTCCGGCGACCAACAGAAGCCCTCCTTGCGAAGCAGCTTGGTGAGCGGCGCTGCGGTGACGTCGAAGTTCTTGACGAACTTATGGTAGTAACCCACTAGTCCCAAGAATCCCCGGAGGCCACGCGCCGAACGAGGTGCCGACCAAGGTCTTGACAGCTTCCACCTTCTCCTGGTCCATGGCGACGCCCGCCTTTGAGATGACGTGCCCCAGGTCAGACACGGTTTGAGCACCGAACGTGCACTTTGAGCGCTTGACGAAGAGGCTATTAGCGCGTAGGATCTCCAGGATAGCCTTAACATGCTGCAAGTGCTCCGACCACGACGAGCTGTAGATGAGTATATCGTCGAAGAAGACCAAGACGAACCGACGGAGAAAAGGCCCGAGGACGGCATTCATGAGGCTCTGGAACGTCGCGGGCGCGTTCGTTAAGCCGAAGGGCATCACCAAGAATTCAAAGTGGCCGTGATGCGTGCGAAAGGCGGTTTTCTCCACGTCGTCGGGGTGTACACGTACCTGATGGTAGCCTGAGCGGAGGTCCAGCTTTGTGAAGAACCGCGCGCTGTGCAACTCTCCAAGAGCTCATCCACCACAGGGATAGGAAACCTTTCCTTGACTGAGCGATCATTGAGCGCTCTGTAGTCGACGCAGAAGCGCCATGAGCCATCTTGCTTCCTCACCAGCAGCACGGGCGTGGAGAACCCCGAAGTACTGTGTCGAATCACCCCCTGGGCAAGCATAGTTCGTCTTTCTGCAGCTGAGCATAACGGTAAGGCCGGACCGCCACCGCAGCTGTGTCCGGGAGCAGATGGATCCGATGGTCGCATGGACGGGTGGGAGGCAGCCCTGAGGGCTCCACGAACACCGAGGCGAAGTCCTCCAATAGACTGTCCAGCAGCGGCCGATCGTCCAAGCGTGTGGCATGCAAGGCCCTTACTCAAGAAGGCGCTAGGCGCTCCCTAGGCGGAGACCCTCCGACTAGCGAGTAGTCGCGCCTGGGCGCGCCTAGGCGATGCCTAGTCGTTTTTAAGGCGCTGTATTTATACTCTGAAAAAGGGAAAATAGAAGATGCATTGGACTGAAAGGCCCATCAAAGCGGCCCAACTACTCAAGCCCAGCCCAAGTTGGAACCATAACAAATCCATCCCAACTCCCGTCCCTTCCTCCGTCGCTCAGCCGCCGCCGCTCGACTCCTCTCCCTCCGCTCGCTGCGTCTTCCGCCGTGCGCTTGCCCCCCCTCGACCATGGCCGCCGCCGTCCACAAACTAGGCAGCCCAGGTCCCCACCACTCGACGCCCCCTCTCCTCCCGCGGCCGCAGCTCGACTCCTCTTCCTCCGCTCAATGCATCCTCCGCCGTGCGCTCGCCCCCGCTCGACCATGGCTGCCGTCGCCGCCCACACAGCAGCCACCCGAGGTCTCCACCACTCGATGCCCCCTCTCCTCCCCGGCTGCAGCTGCCCGCCGGACATCCACTCCTCTCCGGCCGCTGCCTGATATCATCTCCTCCCCGCCCGCCGCCCAGGTTCCGCCTACCCCCCTAGGCGAGGCGGAACCCCGTCGCCTAGCGCATAAGCGCGACTAGGCGAGCGCAGAATACCGCCTTTTTTAACAGGGTGCAAGGCTGGCGTCGCCGGCTGCGTGGTGTCGAGGCGCGGCGAACCGATGCCCTTCCAGAACACACGCTTATCCCCACGCCAGAATGCCATGCAGAGGTCGTCAAAATCCCACAGGATCGGTCCTAAGGTGCGGAGGTATTCGACGCCGAGCACGACGTCGTAGCCGCCCAAAGGAATGGGGTAGCACCCAATGGTAGAATGCTTGAGGCCGATGGTGAGCTGCACGTCCCGGGTGTGACCCGAACAGGCCACGTCGTCGCCATTCGCCACGACGACTCGGAGGCCAGTGCCGGCTGCCATGCGGAGGCCCAGGCGGCGAGCCACATCGTCGTTGACGAAGTTGTGGGTGGAGCATGAATGAAGCAGGGCGAGGAGCGTCTGATTGTTGATCACCACATGAAGCTGCATGCACTCCTCGGTGCGAATGCCCATGAGAGCGTGAAGGGACACCATCGGGTCGTCGGCCAGGGTGTCCTCGTTGGCGGCAGGCTCCGTGGTCTCGTCGTCGTCGTAATCGCAAACCTCAATGCAGAAAAGGCGCTGGTAGCGATGTCCCTGGACGTATTGCTCGTCGCAGTTGTAGCTTAAGCCTCGCTTACGACGCTCGGCCAGCTCGGCCGACGACAGGTGGCGGAAGGGCCACGGTGGCACTGCCGGTGCCGCGGTTGCTGGTGGTGCAGCAGGTGTCGACGGCTTGGCGAGGGTTGATGGTGCGGGCGCGGGCGCGGTCGCTAAGCGGGGCATAGTGCGCGGAAAGCGAGCTGGCGCGATCGGCGGCTCGGACGGCTGGGATCTGCGTTCATACGCGCGCGCCAACACCAGTGCTGTCTGCAGATCCTCTGGTTGCTTGAGCTCAACGTCCACGTGGATGCGATCTGGTAGACCCGTCGTGAACAGATGAACTTGTTGCGCCGGAGTGAGCGGACCGGCGTGGCACAAAAGTGCCAACGCTCCTCGTACTCATCGACGCTCGAGCGGAACTGGAGCCGCGCGAGTTCGCCCAGATGATTGGTGCCGAGGGGCGGGCCGAAGCGTTGGGAGCACAGAGTCTTGAAGAGCGCCCACGATAGAGGTCCGGTGTCGCGCGCTAGAGCGCAGTACCATGTGCGGGCGGCGTCCCATAGGTGGTACATGGCGAGGCCGACCTTGTCATGCTCCATAGTGCGTTGGGCGCTGAAGAATTGTTCGCACTGAAGCAGCCATCCCAAGGGGTCCTCCTTGCCGTCGAACAATGGGAACTCCAAGCGATGGAATCGAGGCATGCCCAGGCCCCCGAGCTGCTGCGCCGACGCGTACGACGACGGTTGATGCGGAGGTGGATCGAGGCCGAGCGACGGAATCGGCGACGAGGACGGCGGAAAGTTGATCTGGTATACCGGCACCGGTGTCGATGCCGCGGCCGCCACTGTCATGACCACCGTGGACGGTGTCGGCGCAGCCGAAGAGGAAGAGGACGACGTGTCCATGGCGGGGTGTGGAAGACCACCAAAATCCGACATCCCATACTGCGGGTTCTGAGGCGGCGGTAGCAGGGACAACGGTGTCTTCTCCAGCACCGAGACCCGCACCGTCACAGCCTCAATCTTCTGCAGCATGTCCTTCTGGAGATCCTCGAAGAGCTTCGTGATCGTCTTCGTGATGTGGGCTTGGGCGGCAGCGAACAGCACGTCGGATCCGTTGTTGGAGCCCGGCATCACTGATACCAGACTGGAAGAGCCTATGGCCAAGCTGCGCAAGCTATACGGATGGGGATGGGGGCCGAGGCTTGAACGCCCGGCGGCCTGGACGGTTCGGAGGAGGGGCTGTGCTCGCGCACAGCAAGATAGCGAGGGCAAGGGCTGAGTGCACGAAGGCAAGGACCAACGACGCGTAAACCTTAATTGAATCATAAGTTGGCTACTTATAGCCTTACAATCTCAAATCTCCTAATAAACCTCCTAACAAATCTCCTAACAACCGAACAAAATGAACACCACGCTAGCCAAACTCTCTAACAGACTCAATCCAAACCAACAAACGCCGCTCCATGCGAGTCCTTCTCAGCCACGATTGCTTCTGTTGCGGCGTTGGTATGTGATCCCCGTCATAACAGTATCTAGTGGAAATGGTCCATATTTTGCAAATGTGCAAATTCTGTTTTGAGCCATCCAATTGATTTCCATGGGACATGTCTAAATGTCCTCTTGAACCATGGAACTTTCGCGGATTTGCCCGTGGACCATGGCTTCCTCACAAGGAGGACCTTCATCCTCAAGCTCCAAGCCCTAGCTTAAAATGCGGTTCACTCAAAAGGATCATCCTAGCTATTTTAGGACCACTTATTAAGAGGCAGTATCTAGGCACAATTGAAGTTTAGCTCGTAGAATCCCTTGTTGCAGGTGTTATGGGCTAGGCCTTTGGGCCAGATGGGCCTTTGGTGGCCGGTGTGCTACAGTAACCATAAACAGTACCTACGACTGTAGCATTGCAAGTTAGGGTTAGTTAGAGATAATTGTTATGGTCCTTGGCCATAATAAGGATAATAACCACCAGGAGGATAGCCGGATGGACACGGCTGTTATGGTTGACAGGCTAGATCATAGATGAGAGGGATGAATACTTGAGGAGAACTAGATTGATTGTTTCTTGCTTGTTTCTTTTGATTGATACAACTCCTCTTTTTAAATAGAGGGGCCTAATGACCCCTAAGCAATAGAATCCCAATCTGATACTATTATCTCTAACTAACTCTAACTTGCAATGCTACATATTGCAACAGTAATGTTTACCACCAAAGGCCCATCTGGCCCAAAGGCCTACCCCATAACATGCTAGTGGTACTTGATCCAACAGATCCAAATCGAATTTTGCACATCTCCAAAAGTTGGAGCATTTTGGCCAATATCCCTTCAAAGAATTACCCTCATTAGACATCCCCTAAAGAAAAAGGGTTGCCTGCATAGGGTTTGCTATATACTGGAGAGCGGAAAATGAAATGGTACAGTGACTCGAGTTTACTGCATAGGGTTTGCTATATCCCAGAACCAGTCACGTGCATATACAAAAAAGCAGCAAATTACCTGCTTAGTACCATCTGCAAAGTTATTTAGATAGTATCTAGCAAGTGCATTCCATAGATCATTAAAAATTCCCTGAGTAGTTCGCTTCCCATACCTAATGGATAAAACGAGTACAAAATAACGACAACATAAGAATGAGTGCAGTTTTTCTGTTACAGAATACAAACTGAGGCAGCAGGTCACCTGAGCCAGAAATGAAAATATCCTGGCTCAATTGCACAGAAAATTCTATAATTTGGAAAATAAAAACAACCATTGGGATGCATCGACATACTTTTCCAACAACAGTAACCTTTGTGATTAGCAGAATATTTTTTGCACAGTACATCATCCATGTGTTTCATGCATAGTAAATATGTTGTTTCTTTGGATTCTTTTCAATCAAAGATGAAATGGCATGTGAGCAACCCAGCGGAGCAGTCAGCTCAAAAGGTTGTCGGGGTCAGCCCTACTAAAATGACAGGGTCAAGGAACGATGAAAAGTGATTTAGTGAAGGAATTGCTTATTTCCATCGGTGTCAGCTGACCCCGACAACAAAGGCTGGCTCCGCCCCTGAACTAACCAACTACTAAACAGGTAGTGTATTGTCAACAATGATGTGAACAGTGCACATAGGCAGAAATAGTAAATTACTTTAGCCATGGCCAGTGTCAAGGTGAAATTCGAAAATACTGCTAAGGCAGTCCCAAACCTAAAACCTCTATGTAGGATAGTTTCCATAGCATTAATTGAGCTGCCACATAGAACTATTTGCTTATGTGGCACTGTATTAAATATGAGAGAGAAGAGAAAGAGACAGAAACTTGATCTCATGCAAGATACAGTTTCAACACGAGAACCTATTATTAGAAATATTGTATAGCTGATCATATTGATTATAGCTTTCCTTGTATAGCTGATAGGCTTACTATGTATACTTGATTGTATTCTTGCACTTCAAGCCATATTGGCTATATATATAAGAGGTCACCCCCCTTGTTATGGGTGTGGTGTTTCCCAAACCGTGTCTCTCTACATGGTATAGAGCCTAAATCCTTTCCTTTTTCCGCTGCCCACCCTCCTCCCGCGATCAGATTGATCTGATCGCCCAACTCCCTGTGCCGCCGGCCTGCACCGGCGCCGCCCCTCCCTGATCACCATGTCAGGGCTCACCGGCGACCCCTCAGCGCCGGCCCTCGGGATGCCAACCATGCCGGCACTCGGCTCCTCGTCCTCCCCGGCCACCGGGGCTTCCACCATGTCGGCCGCAGCTACCGGCACCATGGCCGCCACCGCTGCCGGCTCCATGGCGGCCGTCCACCAAGCGATCGCCCAGCACCTTGTGGTTCCCTCCTTCGCCACGATCTCCGTCAAGTCTCATGTGCCGATCCAGTTGCAGATGCAATCCTCCAACTACTCCCGCTGGGCGTTCTTCTTCAAGTCGATGTGCGGCAAGTTCCGCCTCCGCCACCACATTGACGGCAGCGCCCCGCCATGCCCGTAGGACCCTGTTTGGGACCAGGCGGACTGCTTCGTCCGCAGCTGGATCTTCGGCACCGTCGATGACGCCGTCCTCAGCCTCGCCGTCGACGGCGATGACCTCACCGCCCGCGACATCTGGGTCGCCATCGAGGGACTCATCCGCGCCAATCAGGCCCCGCGCGCGATCTTCCACCTCCACGAGTTCCACTCGATGACCCAGGGCGACTCCTCCATCGACGCCTACGCCGAGCGCATGAGGAAGAAGGCCGCGGACCTCCGTGACGTCGGCCATGCGGTCCCTGAACCGCAGCTCGTCCTCAACCTCCTGCGCGGCGTCAACAAGCCCTTCTCCGGCACCGCGGACGACATCGCCAATGCCGCGGTGCTGCCTGACTTCACCGCCGCCCTCGACATGCTCCGGCTCAAGGAGCTTCGCCTCGCCAATGAGGCCGAGACGACGGCCGCCTCCGCCATGCTCGCCGCGTCTTCCTCTTGCTCCAGTCTCGGCGGCTGCCGCTCCACTTCGTCCGCCTCTGGTCCGGCGGCCCCTGCAGGCGGACGGCAAGGGCGGCGGCGGCCACGGCGGCGGCGGCAAGAAGGGCAAGAAGCCTTAACGCCAGCCCGGCGCACCGCAGCAGCAGTACCGCCCGACTGGGCCGTGGGTCTGCTTCAACCCCTACGGCCCACAGCCGGGCGGCTTGGGCTAGCAGCCGGGTGGCGCTGGAGGCCCGGGCGGGTGGCGCGCCCCTTCTCCAGGCCTGCTGGGCGCCGGTCCAGCCCAGGCCCACACGGCATTCGCACCCGTCCAGATGTCGGCCCAGCCCCAGGCGTGGGATCAGGCTCAACCAGATGGCGTTCCAGAACCAAGGCTGGGTGATGGACTCCGGCGCCTCCTCTCACATGTCATCTACGGATGGTATACTCCTCTCTCGCCTTCCACCGTCCACTTCCTCCATTACCGTCGGCAATGGCCACACTTTACCTATTACTTGCCGCGGTTCTTCTATTCTTCCTACTAGTTCATCTAATTTCACGCTTCGTGATGTCCTAGTAGTACCTTCCTTGATTCGTAACCTTCTTTCCGTACGTCAGTTTACTCGTGACAGTAACTGTTCGATTGAATTTGACGCCCTTGGTTTTTCTGTTAAGGATATTCCGAGCCGACGCGTGATGCTTCGCTGCGATAGTACCGGCGACCTCTACACGTTTCCCACCACCACTGCCGCCTCGCTGCTCGCCACACTCGCCATCACCACCACCATTTGGCATGCTCGGCTCGGTCATCCTGCTCCTTCCGTCATCGACACCCTTAGGAATAATTCATTCATCACTTGTAATAAAGTAGCTCAGTCCCTTTGTCATTCATGTCAACTGGGCAAACACGTGCGGTTACCCTTTACTCGTTCACAAACTCGTAGTGCTGCGCCTTTTGATCTCATTCATTGTGATGTTTGGACATCTCCCGTCGCCAGCATCTCTGGGTGTCAGTATTATCTGGTTTTGCTCGATGATTACTCTCATTTTTGTTGGACGTATCCTTTAGTTCGCAAATCTGAAGTAGCTTCTATCATTACCGATTTTTGCGCCTATGCACACACCCAATTTGGCGTTCTTGTCAAGTCCTTCCAGGCTGACAATGGTACTGAGTTTGTTAACCGCACGTTGACGACTTTCTTCTCCTCCCGTGGCATTCTCCTTCGGTTGTCGTGTCCTTACACCTCTCAGCAGAACGGAAAGGCCGAGCGCGTTCTCCGTACGCTGAATAATATCAGCCGCACCCTCCTTATTCACGCTCACATGCCTCCCCGTTACTGGGCCGAGGCGCTCGCCACCGCTACCTATCTCCTCAATCGACGGCCTTGTTCCTCCGTGGACAACGCCGTTCCCTACACCCTTCTGCACGGCACCACTCCGTATTACGACCAGCTGCGCATTTTTGGATGTCTGTGCTATCCAAATCTATCCGCCACTGCCTCACACAAGCTTGCTCCTCGTTCTACAGCTTGCGTTTTTCTGGGGTATCCTTCATCCCATAAGGGTTATCGTTGTCTCGACTTAGTCACTAAATGTATCATTATCTCGCGTCATGTGGTTTTTGACGAGACAGTGTTTCCCTTTTCCGCCGATCCATCTTCCATATCAGATTTGGATTTTCTTTCTGTACCTAACCCTGCAGCAGCTCGCGTGGCAGATCCGTCACCGCGTGACGTTGAGCGACCACGGCCTTCGCCGACCATACACGAGGACGGCGATCCCGCCATCCTCGTGCGCGGTCCGCTTCTCCAGGCGCCTCCCCTGGCGCAGGCGCCAGCTCATTCACTACCGGCGTCAGCTCCAGCACCGCCTGTGCCCCCGCCGGCTGACCCTCGTGTGATCGTGCACGTCTACAGCCGGCGGCCGCGCCCTCCTCTGGCACAGCAGGCGGCTGTGCCACCGGCGGGCTTGGCGCCCCCTGTACAGCAGGCGGCTGTGCAGGACGTGGCGCCACTCATCGACCCTGCTTCGCCGCCTTCGTCCACTGCTTCTTCTTCGCCACCGGCTTCGCCAGGCCCTGCTCCACCACCGCCTGTGCTGAGCCGGCCCGTGACGCGCACCCAGTCAGGTGTCATTGTGCCGGTCCGTTACGTCGGGATGACGGCAGTGGCATAAGCCGCATCGCCGATTCCCGGCAATTACCGTAGTGGTCTGGCTGATCCAAATTGGCGTGCGGCCATGGCGGACGAGTACAAGGCGCTGATCGACAACGGCACCTGGCGCCTTGTACCACGTCCGCCGGGCGCCAATGTCGTCTCCGGGAAGTGGATCTTCAAGCATAAGTTCCACTCCGACGGGACTCTTGCCCGTCACAAGGCGCGATGGGTTGTCCGCGGCTTCTCCCAGCAGCACGGCATCGACTACGATGAGACGTTCAGTCTGGTGGTCAAACTGGCGACCATCCGGGCTGTTCTCAGTATTGCCGCTTCCCGTGCCTGGCCGATCCACCAGCTCGACGTGAAGAATGCTTTCCTCCACGGTCACCTCAACGAGACTGTCTACTGCCAGCAGCCGCCTGGTTTCGTCGATCCCGCCGCTCCCGACCACGTGTGCCTCCTGCTCAAGTCTCTCTATGGCCTTAAGCAGGCGCCCCGTGCGTGGTATCAGCGGTTCGCCTCCTTCATCCGGCAGCTCGGCTTCGCTGCCTCGACCTCCGACACCTCCCTCTTTGTTTACAAAGAGGGCGCCAGTGTCGCCTATCTGCTGCTCTACGTCGACGACATCATTCTGACTGCTTCGTCTTCGACACTTCTTCAGTCCATCATGGCTCGACTCGCGTCTGAGTTTGCCATGACGGACCTCGGCGATCTGCATCACTTCCTCGGCATCTCCGTCAGCCGCTCTGCTGAAGGCCTCTTCCTGTCTCAGCGCCAGTACGCCGTCGACCTCCTCCAGCGCGCCGGCATGGCTAAGTGTCACTCTACAGCGACTCCTATTGACACTCACACCAAGCTATCGGCGACCGACGGCGCCCAGCTCTCCGCTTCAGACAGCTCCGACTACCGGAGTTTGGTCGGCGCTCTCCAGTACCTCACGCTGACTCGTCCGGACTTGGCGTATGCTGTTCAGCAGGTCTGCCTCTTCATGCACGACCCCCGCGAGCCTCATCTCGCGCTGGTCAAGCGCATCCTGCGCTACGTGAAGGGCACCCTCTCCTCCGGTCTTCACATTGGCACCGGTCCTGTCCAATCCCTCACCGCCTACTCTGATGCGGATAGGGCAGGGTGTCCGGACTCCCGACGCTCTACTTCCGGCTTCTGCGTCTTTCTTGGCGACAACTTGATCTCCTGGTCCTCCAAGCGTCAGACCACAGTGTCCCGGTCCAGCGCCGAGGCTGAGTATCGCGCTGTCGCCCATGCCGTCGCCGAGTGCGGCTGGCTGCGCCAGCTTCTCCAGGAGCTCCATGTCCCTCTGGACTCCGCCACCGTTGTCTATTGTGACAACGTCAGTGCTGTCTACATGACAGCCAACCCGGTCCATCATCGGCGCACGAAGCATATCGAGATTAACATCCACTTCGTCCGCGAGAAGGTGGCCTTGGGGCAGGTTCGAGTTCTTCATGTTCCGTCCTCCCATCAGTTTGCGGACATCATGACGAAGGGTCTTCCGGTTCAGCTCTTCACCGATTTTCGGTCCAGTCTTTGCGTCCGCACTCCTCCCACTGCGACTGAGAATATTGTATAGCTGATCATATTGATTATAGCTTTCCTTGTATAGCTGATAGGCTTACTATGTATACATGAATTGTATTCTTGTACTCCAAGCCATATTGGCTATATATACAAGAGGTCACCCCCCTTGTTATGGGTGTGGTGTTTCCCAAACCGTGTCTCTCTACACCTATGCACTATACCAAGTTTTGCATTGGGAGATGGTGGTGTCTTCATAATAGATGAAGAAAAAATATGATTGGTATAGAAGAGAGATGATGCATTTATTGATGACCAACTCTAAGAAATCATGGTTGGGAAGTATATAGTTTCTAATGTAGTGACTTGTTGACATGCCATCATAGACACTACTCATGGACACTATGGGTTGGGAATGCCCTAAGATACCAAAGGTAGATAAAATTGATTTCTTCAATTTGCAGGAACGGCAAATGGAAAGAATGGCGACACTTAAATGCACTTGAGAAAGAGAAAATGTAGAATTAGTTCTGTAGAAATTACCGAACGAAGTCTCCTTTCAGAGCAGGAGTTCCAGAGTACTGAGTGCTTATTGCATCTCCATGATTGGCCCACACTGAAACGGAGCAGTATTGTTCATGGACATGTATAGCCCGAGTACTAATAAGAATCATGATTAATAAATATTAACTGCAATACTTACAAACTTTATAATTTGCATCAAAATCTGCAAAGTCACTGACTGTATCACTAGCACCAAAAACCCCTACTCGTTGGAGCTGGCTTTCCAGAAGTTTTCTCCCAATCATGCTCTGTTATTCATTACAAAAATTCTCAGAGTTCAGATAAACAAAATAACAAAGAGATATAATAATAGACCAACAGGAGAGGATATGTCAACATGAAAGTGCAAATATTTCTGGGTTGATCCAATTCATATTATCTGCGTAGACATATTTGAGATAACTCTATCAATGTTGAGACATGTAATGGCTGCATAAATAGCAGGTTTTGGTCAACCACAGACCACCATAGTACAAATTCTGTGGCTAAATCAAAACCAGTAAAGCATTGTAGATAATGCTAGCTTTGAAGGTAAAAGAACACATAAGCAGCCTATCAATTGGTGTTATTTAAACAAGTTTTCATGTCAATACATCTACATATGAGTTGTAGTGCAAGAAGAACATATACACCTTTTGCATCTGACTAGTGTAACTGTTATCAGTTTGCAAAAAGACCGCTGCCCCCTATGTGATCAGGAGGCGGAGGACATTCACCATCTTATGGTTGGTTGCGTTTTTGCCAAGCAATTCTGGTTCCAGCTGCTGCAGTATGTTGGTCTTGCTGAGCTTACACCACAGTCATATGAGACATCCTTTGATGGGTGGTGGGAGAGGATTGAATTGGCAGTTCTGGAGGATAGGAGAGCAGGCCTGAATTATCTGGTCATTTTGGGAGGATAGACCATTTGGAAGCACCGGAATGCCTGTGTCTTTGAGGGAGGCTCCCCAAGTGTAGCTGCTGCCCTAAGGCTGGATGAAACCGAGCTGTGGACCATGGCAGGGGCTAAGTGTCTTTCGCAGCTCACGGTCAGAGGATTGGGCTAAGGCCTTAGGTGTTGGTGGTCATGTTGGTCATGGTCTACCTTGTCCTGTGAGGTTTCTTATCCCGCAGCGGTAAGGTAGTTAGTAAGGTTAGGGGGTGTGTGAGTGTGAGTGTGTTGTAGCTGTGTGTGTCTGTGTGAGTTGTGTGAGTTGTGTCTGTGTGAGTCTATTTTAGACTCTTCTTCTCCTATTAATACAAAGATACACAGTTCTCCTGTGTGTTCGATAAAAAAAAGTTTGCAAAAAGACAGAATCGATAATGATGCCAAACAGAGAAATTTGTATCAACCAAAGTTTCTCATTGACAAAAATCGATGGTTGATAACCATAAATAACATAAGGAATCTGAACTTGGAAGCATGTACCTGAGTTACATTAGTACGATCTAAACAATCGACACAATTTGTTCTGGCAGTGCCAGTTTGCTGCTCAATTTTCTCGCCTTTATCACTCAATAGGAAGTACCTATCCAAAAATATTGGTAAGACCATGCGAACAGATCAATACGATGCTTTTATAACAAAGTACAGAAAATCATCAGAATATATGATGTATTTCAGATCCACAATTAAATTTCCCTAATCTTACAGGATAAACCAAACCATTGATGCATATACCAAAAGACACATAGTATTCCACTGAGTTGACTGAATATCAAAACCTAAGAACTGCTAAAGGAAGATCTGTTTTGCTAAACTAAAGCACAAAATTAAGACAATACCACAAGACAACTGCACTCGTTCTGCCACAAGCATGGAGAACTAATTGACTTTTTTGACATGGTAAATACAGAGCATTATCAACTAGCAGCCAAGTCAGAAATCAAGATACATGTTGCAGAAATAAACACCAGAGGGAAGTGCAATGGACTAAAAATAACACCAAGAGTACAGGATAAGAACTGAATATTAGTAAAACAACTAAAATATCACACTTGTGCTTCTTGAGATAATCCTCAATTTGATCGTAGAGCTGAGAAAGGCGCTCAAAGTGAATATGACCACAGATTTTATGGAAGTCAAAATGCACGAATCTGCAATGAATGGAAATATCACAGTTAGCAGCACTAAACTTCAATAAGAAAATGACAGTGAGGGCAGGCAAATGTCACCTTATATCTTCACTGAGTATAGGTTCAATAGATTTCGCATATCTTTCATAGAGTCGACCTTCACCACCATGCTGAATATGATTTAGAAAGGTATAAGAATTTAATGTCATCATAAGTGTAAAGCATCAACTAGTTTCGTTAGGCTGACAGAGAAGCATATGGAAGAATAATTATTAACATAAGAAAATCTATAAATGAATATTGATGACTACTGGAATATGCAGCGTAAGCTGAAGGGGATAACCTAGTTACATTTCAAGTAATGAAATATGCAGAATAAAATATACAGTGGCAGTATGGTAGTATGCAGAACAAATATGGCAGATTATTTTTATGAATATTGAATCAACAAGTATTTAATCTGCACATACACTGCCATATGAAAAACCACGAATAAATAGTGACAGAAGCATAATTGAGTGTGTGTGTGTGTGTGTGTGTTTTTTTCGAACAAAGCATCAGTTTGAAGTTCAACAATTCAGTACTTACTGTATTGACAAGATCAACAGCTACAACAGCTCCATATTTCTTTTGTAAATCATGAAAGTGTCGCTCAAGTACACGAGCCTGCAGAACAGATATAGCGAAAAGAATCGAAAAAAGTTTAATTGCCTTGCAGTCTAAGTGCACTGAAGGTGAATGTTTTTTGAAGGTACTGGAGACCATGAACAGCTGGAGCTTACCGCCTCTTCTACTCTTACAACATCAAAACTGGGTTTATATGTCAGGTCAACAATCTGCTCCCAAAGAAAGGGCATAGAACCTCGAATCTGAAAAAAAACAAATAATTTTCACTGAGTTATTTGAGGATGAGAAGTAAGATAATAACTGACTATGAAGGCTGACAGAACACGAACAGGTTACCATAATAAAACCATATAACAAGGGAAAAACGATGTGAAGGTCCCTAAAGGCCCACAACATTTAGTGAGAAAACACTACAAAACTTTGATTTTGAAATTATGTGAAGAGATGTACCTGTACATATGATGCTGTAAATCCTTTTGATTGCATTATCTGCTCTGATTCAACAAAATTTGCAGCATATCCCTCTGGATCAGCTCCTCGCCTCCACATCCGAGTACCTTCAGCGAAGAAGACAACTTCAGGAACTAGGAAACAAGTCCAAATTTATCCAATATTGTGAAAAACGTGATGGAAGGAAACTGGTGACCAAACTTATTTTGATGCTTGCTAATTCTCACCTATCCTCCGTGTGCACCTTCGTGCAATCAGAGTCACATTTACCTTTTCTGACCTAACTTCTGCATGGATGCTCTGAAAACCTGTTATTTAGTTAAGTTGCAGCAACCGAAATTGGCATATGACCCACATAAAAGTACAGAACTACATTTTAAAATACTAAGCCATCAAAATCGTTACAGCAAGCCAAGGATACTTCCTTGTATAACTGGTAACAAGTACTGTTGCAGCTGTGAAGGGAGAAAAAGCGATTCAGAGTTAGTGGCACTTAGATTCATTAAAACTGGAAATTACATAAATAGAAACCTAGTCTCACTTTGTTCTCAATAAGAGGTTCCAACAAGTATCCATTCCACAGAAATCTTGGTTCTGCCTGAAAAAGAAATGTTAACAATTAATCTTGTGCATGTTCAAAGTATTGCGTACTTAATAAACCTTGATTCGTAACAGTATGGGCGTATGGCTTGGATTGCCACTGATCAATACCATCACAATTTTAACTTGATTTAAGAATATTTACTACTGTCACCAAGAGTTACTTTTGGCTCAGCATTCAAATTTGCAAAACATTAGTAGCATGGTATCCTGAGAACCTAAGAGCAAAATCTCATTATGTGGAAACATAAATGTGAAAACATTGACACTTGCTACTTGTTCAGAACCGAAAATATTCTGGAGGACAATGAAATAAAACAGATAGTTATATATATGCCCCTAGCTGTCTTCGATGAGGGGAGTACCACACCCTGGCAGGCAACAAAATTCGTAAAAATAAGTTCTCAGGGAGGTACTCACGCAAGCTACGAGCACCCTGGTTTAAGCCCAGGTAGATGACATCTCTACTTGAGGCTCTACTAACTAAGCCACCACTTGGTTCTCACCTACTATAATTCGTAGATGGTAAAATTGGTCATTTCAAAATCAACCACTTGAAGGTTTATTTTGTCTACTCTTCACTTAGGATGAGATAATCTCCAATCCATGTTTGAGCTGCTGACAGTTTGCATCATGACAGTGCGTGTGTTCTATGTGTGCTCAAATGTAGGTTTCACGCATTAGCCTCTTAAATAGTGGTGACCAGCAATATTTAAGAAATTAATAGCAACCAGCCAAAATAAAATACTTCTGTGGCCCAATGGCAAAGAACAATAACAACAAGTTTCTTCCTTCCCATTTTTCAACTCCAAAGCAACTGATGTTTCTGCATCATATTCGTGATCAATTTGTTCATACTGTTATCTCAATAGATATCAAAATCAATCAAATGAAACAAGTTGCATTTGGACTTTTTAATGCAATATGTAACTGCAACAAGGCAAAAATAAATTGCAGTCTGAAATCAAATGGAGAGGTAGATCATTAGCCTAAAAACCTTTTGAACTAGAACCTATAGGGGGAAAAGATTGGAATTGTCATCATAAGAATTAAGAGAATTAAGAAGACTATAGATTCCATAAAAGAAAGGCAGCAAACCTGTCTCCAAAGTGGAAGTGACTTGAATTCATCACCTAGTTCATGTAGCCTCTGGGAACTACAAAATAATGGACAAAGATAACAATTGTGCAATTCAATTTCTAGAGAAAATGATATTAAATGTGTACATTCTCTAAATCAACAGAAAAACATATCCAAATTACCAAATTTGCTATGCACATGGATATTTTGTTTGAAATCTTCTCTAGCACACAAGAGTTATCAAAATAAATTTTAAAATTTTCCTTCAAAGCTAATGTGAAATGCTTACGTTACGGTTAAGTTGGAATCATAGGAGAAGTACAGGCCTATGGTCCTCTCTGCAGCATCCAGGAGTTCTGAAAATTCCGTTTCCACATTTTTCTGTAGATAGCTTAGTTGAATGAGTAATGCAATAGAGGCAGAACAATTGTAATTGAAATAAATAAATATTATCGTACTTGCTCAGCAGAAGCACTAATGGAATTATTGCAGGGCAGAACTCTTAGGCCTGTCACTTTAAAAACTGCATGTCCCAAGTATGATCCAACACAATCACGGTCAGTTATCACCAGAAAATATGTCCCAACTGCAAGTTTGAGCACTCCTATTACGCCAAACACTATTTGAACTTTTGGGTTTGTAGAGGGGCCACGCTGTGGCAACTCTTCCACTAGATTCATTGATCCATTGACCCGGTTAACTGACAGTAACAGATCAGCAAGACCATCAACTGGTTCAAATACATAATGGTCTGCAAACTCCCATAGCCTCAGCCTTGTGTGGAGTTTTGGGGAAGGACATGAGTTATTTGGCACATCCATGGTGGTATACCTGAAACATCGATCATGAAATATTTTGAACAAGAAAATATAGCAGACTCATTCATAGTAGCATCAAAATAGTAGCTTGGTTCAAAGGAATACGAACACAATCATAAGGCAATAATGCCTTCGACTAGCATTGCTAAAAGAAATAGCAGATAAGTCTGCCTTTGCCATGTGCACCTGAAGGCTAGTAAACAAGTGGCGACATATATGGATCTAGACAAAGGCAACGAGGCAAACAAGAATCTGAAATCAAAATTCCTTGCATCCTTCTACTAAAATGCCATCAGTACTAATGCACTTAATAACCAGCTGTTGCACATAACCACCAGCGGCAATGCCATTAAAATATTTTTTTTTGGAAGCTGGAGCAATCTGATATATTAAAATATCTTCTGTTTCAAAAACTAGGACATGAGTCCATGAGTTTTCTGTTCCTGTAGACTCATGGAGACGAATCAGCTGAGCTGACAACTAATTGGACAAAACAAAACCAAGGCAAGATGCTAAGAAAGTACAGCATATATTTACCAAAAATGTCCACCTACTCCCCCTACCTCTTTGCAAAATTTAGGCGTCTTAACAAAAATGTACTGATTTATATTCATAATTTAATAAAATTAAGCGCTATCATCATCCTTCAGCACTGAATCTACACGCTAATGCAAATCGAAAACCGAAAATAACATTGAAGAAATATCTGAAAGATCCCAACGGATCCACAATCGTTTAATACCAAGGAATTATAGCTCGATCAAACACAGCCAGAGAAGATTCTAGAGGACAACCATTTGACGCCCCGTGGTCGATCACATACCGCGCAACGAAATCCTAACCGTATCGGACAAGCGAAGCGGCTGCGCAGACGCAGCCCTCCTTTTGTTGAATGAATGTTGAGTGCAAGGAGCATCGAAATTACCCGGAGAGAGCACGGCCAGCGGGAGCGATGAAGGATCGGATCGCGGGGCGGTGAGCAGTGGAACGAAGAAGGGATTTGGATCGGAGAGGGGGGTCACCTCAGGGCCGCAGCGCGGGAGAGGGGGTGGATGGAACAAGAGGTGGCGACGACGCCCACGCGGGAGAAATATTCGCATCGGGAGGGAGGGAAGGCGGAGCCGCGTTGTGGAGCGCAAGTTGCGCAACAATGTCGCAACCACAGTATTTTCTTAGTATTTTCTATATTTCGGTGAGAGCATAAGAGCAACTACGTTGGTGTCGTTTAACAGACGGTCTTATGCAGCGACACGTAATCTTGAGACAACTTATCACATAACATATACAATATGTTGTTGTTTTAGTTGTCTCGTAGCAATACAAAATTTCTTAATTTATGGAAAAATAAAGAAATACTATTGGTTGCATGGCAACAAAACTCGTACAATAGTGGAGAAGTTGTCTCATAGTTTTAAAATTTAGCTCATGAGGCGGTTGTTTCGTAAAACAATGACCTCATTCTCTCACCTCGCTCGCTCTCTCCTCCACATCTGCAAAAATCCTACGTGGCACTGCATGAGACGATCTATCAGACTGCTTAGGTGTAGGCGGAGCCGCATTGTGGAGCGCAACAATGTCGGAACCACAATATTTTCTTAGTATTTTCTATATTTCTGTGAGAGCATAAGGGCAACTACGTTGGTGTCGTTTAGCAGACGGTCTTATGCAGCGACACGTAATCTTGAGACAACTTATTAGACAACATATAGAATATGTTGTTGTTTTAGTTGTCTCCTAGCAATACAAAATTTCTTAATTTATGGAAAAATAAAGAAATACTATTGGTTGCATGGCAACAAAACTCGTACAATAGTGGAGAAGCTGTCTCATAGTCTTAAAATTTAACTCATGAGGCGGTTGTTTCGTAAAACAACGACCTCATTCTCTCACCTCGCTCGCTCTCTCCTCCACATCTGCAAAATTCCTACGTGGCACTGCATGAGATGATCTATCAGACCGCTTAGGTGTAGCAATGTACGTGCCCTGAGAGGTCCGGGATAGACCACTGAATCTTAGCATTCTCTTATATTACTCTACTAGGTGGCACCCCACGCGATGCCGCGGGAATTTCTTAAATAATATTTGAAAACACTAAATTGATTGCATAGCAATATTTTTTTGCAAACGATATTATACATGATTTAAGATTAAATTTGAAAACAGAAACACTAAGGTAATTGCATGGCAATATTCTTTTGCAAACAATATTATACATAAAAACTTGTTCATTTTGTTGAGAAAGAATGACTCTTAGATGATTGACCATCTATATATTTCTATTTTGTAGCATTGTACTTGTAAAGACTATGGATACTATTGGTAATAGAAGACCGGTGGATGACATCTACTCTGCGAATTTTATAGCATTGCACTCACAAAGACCATGGACGATATTGGTCATAGAAGATCGATGGATGACATAAATGGATAGTCCTAGTGGATGGATGACGTGGCAAACTTGCATGTTGAGAGAAATATATAGTGGGGAGCTAAAATATAGTTTTGTATTGATTGATTGATTGATTGATTGATTGGATGAGGCACCTCCCCAGAAGACATTTTGATAATTTCATGCAGTAGGTAAATAAAAGTTCCTGCATGCTTAAAAAAAACCCTGCATGGCTGCATGCATGATTGTTCACCGTTGTTTCTTTTTTTTTTCCTTCAACCAAGCAAGCTAGTTGCGACTAAATATGGATGAAAATGATATGGATAATTCCGGCATCTGATCTGATCTCAATCTAAACATTAAGGATGTGGAAAAATGTTATTAATATTCATGTGATAATCTAAATTTGATTGTGTTCGGATGCGGAACAGAATATAGTTTTAGCGAAACCTGACAAATATGAATTATTCGATAGTTGAACATGGATTATTCAAGACTTATAATAGGATACCTGTCTATTTTAGTGAGCCTAGCATATTACAAAACAAGGCCAGTCCAGATATATATAGTATTTTATAGCCCATAAGCCATCAGTTATATTATATATATTACTTAAATGTATATTTATAAACCTTAAACAACTGGCAATTGATCGTCAATCCTATGCGCATCACAGACACGGGCCACCAGACAGCTAGTCTATCCCTTCAGTCTCGACGGACAACATGTGGTGGATCGGCAGTGTTCTTCATGTTACTCATCTTTGGAGGTGCACATGGGAGTTGGGTTTGCATATGTATATTTATAGGGGGTGAGTGTGCTTGCGTTACGAGCATTTATATTTGTACTAGCTTTTCACAAAAAAAAAGTAAAATAAAAAGCTCCATAGTAGAATATATTATGTGTTTATTTTAATCCGCTTCTACACCGACTCCGATCCGAGTCCGCACTATTTTTGACATGTAGAAAAATCTATAGACATAACCAAATCCATGTAATATCCGCTTTGCTTCACATCCGACGAAAAAAATGGACGAGGATATAGAAAAGTTATTATCCACTGAGATTTGGATCTGGACGAGCATATAGAAAAGTTATTATCCACTGAGATTTGGATCTGTTTTCATCCCTACCCTAAATAAGTGGACAAAGAGATGGTACATTAAAGTTTGATGAGGCACACCCTTACTCAAAAGTTACAATAATGTATTTTGGGGGAAAACTTTTGAATGGCACAATGTCTTATTTTTTATGAGGAGTATAAATCAAACATTTCTAAACATGATCTAGTTTATAAATTTTGTCAACATCTATAATACCAAAGAAATACACTACCGAATATATAAAGCTAATTAAATGTTATAGTTTTGATGTTTTTCTTCCTTGGTCGAAGTTGGAGCAATTTGACTCAGGATACATATGTAAATGTAAAGTAACCCATATATAGTTTAAAACGTGAGACTATAGTGGATGTATGCAACATTAATTTTTACTCTAGTTACTAAATGATAATCAACCCTACATGCACACATTAGGAGAATAATATCGCTGTCGCGATCTATTCCCATTCAGTTTTCTTTTAGTGATCATTGGTTTCTCGGGCAATTATATTTGTTTAAAGGAAAAAAATCCAAATTACTATCCTCAAGTATGAATAAAGTTTGGATAACCTCCTAGAGTATGTTTTGGTTCATTTTACATTCACAATTATCTTAATCAGTCCAATCTACCCCTTCGCCAAATTTGTCTTTTTTGTTTCTCCATGTATAAGTGGTTTTGTATGTTCAAATTTTGTGGAATGATAGAGGGTCATATAAAGTATTTTTAAAAATATAATATGAAATTTTCATCATTATTTCTCATAAAAGTTTATATTAATATGATTAGTATACTATTACATATCATAGTGTTCTAAAATACTGATGAAAAGTTCATTTTATATATTTTTTAAAATACTTATGTGGTCATATATCATCCTACAAAATCTTATTTTAAAATACCACTTGTGCTTGGAGAAACAAAAAAGATAAATCTTATGAAGGGGTAGATTGGACCCATTGAGATTGTTGTGGGTCTAAAATAAACCAAAATATAGTTTAGGGGGTTATCTCGACTTTCTTCATACTTGAGGTAGTAATTTAGACTTTTTCTTTTTTCAAATCTGTTTGCATCGTTCTTCTAGAACCGTTGGGTGCCTTCGAAATGTGTGACTTTGTGGTAGACGTTGTTACTAACTTGAAAACATAGCTCAGGTTTTTGTCGGTAGGCATAATGCTTTAGGACAGTTTGAGCGGCTTTCTTGAATGGTCTTCACTTTTCCTTCGGCTCTCATGACAATGTCCTACTTAGTCAAATGGAACTGTAACCATGATATTGTAGCTTTTTCCTACCAGTAATCATCCAAACATTTACCAATCCACAGATTAGTAGCCCATTGACGAATGTTTTGTCTACCTAATCATTAACCTAATCATGAACAATATAAATAAGTCGAGTGAATACATCACACACACAACCAAATGTGACTCAAATCCTATCACCTTTTAGTCGCAGTTATAGCCAAAGAACAAGAACATCCAACATCTCATCTAGAATATCTTAAAACAACTAGCTCCATTCTAACTTCCAATTATCGACTGCCTGAGTAGACCTAAATTCTATTACGATCCTACCATTCAGAGAAAGAGGTTCCAAGGTCCTGAATATGGTAGAACGCCCAATTTACACCAGTTGAAATGTCCTTATAATCATTATAGTGACAACACACACTTCAAACAGTGTAAACATGGTATTTCTTCGATGTCCTATGGACTTCCGAAACACCACATTAAACATATTGCATACAAATAGGATCACATCATGAGGGATAATTACAACAGACACTATACAACTTTTATTATATAAATAAGTTTAAGAGAAATGAGATATTACAACTTTATTGAACCCAACTTAATGCACATAACCATTCTTAGAGTTTTGAAAACAAACAAGTCTTATGCTTATACTAATGTACATACTATAGTAGTAGGAGCTACCAAGGCTCCTCAAGAGTACACCTAGACCAGAGGTGTCCCTTGGTCTTCTGGAAACTCCTAGGATTTCTCAATTTGCTCTTCTGCAACAATTAAATTATAGAAGGCTGAGTACATAGAGGTACTCAACAAGTCTTATCCCATTAACATATAGGTAATAATAAGGAAGACATGTAAGGCTTTAAATTGTTTTAGCTTGCTTAGATCTTATTGCAAAAAGCTTACTAGCGGTTAATCCTTAGTATTGGGTTTTATTTCTTTTTTACCTAGGCATCTAGGTTGCAAAACATATATTCTATGTAAGTGCTCAGATGATCAGCATAAATATAACACATATATTCCATTGATTTAGTCTACAGTGTCAATCAATGATCAAGCAATATTCATACCATGAAATGGCAGCATTTCGAAACAATTGTTATTGATCTGCAGACCATAACCTAGCCGCATGACACGTTGTCACACCCTAAAATTTTTGAATTTTAGGATGTGAATAATAAGCTTAATTAATACAATGATTTTCTTCAATTTCTAAAAAGTTTCCAACATTTATATAATTATTAGGGAATTTTGTATAGAAAAATATTTTTTTCCTAAATTGAAACAACACATATTAAAAATAAATTGTTTGTTGCATTCATGCTGGTGCATTGTTTTATGTTTGATTGCTGTTCAGTTTGAGTTTAAATAAATTTAAATTTAAGATGAATTTGCATTTTTTTGTGCTCTCTGAAAAAGAGTTTTCAGAGTCCACTTTTTTCCTCCTTAAACTTTCTTCGCGGATTAGTTTACCTCCTTGCTTATGCTCTTGGGCCGAGCTAGAGTTAATGTCCAACTCCATGTCACACACGGCCTACAAATCCTTAAACGCCAGCCCCTGCCTCCTTTTTTTCCCCGCAAGACCAGGCATGCCCTAATCCCTCTTCAAGCAGCTGCTGCCGTTGTCTAAGCTTGAGCTGAACAGCTGCCGCATGTGCCACGCCGATCACCAGCGCTGGCCGCTGCCGCAGCAAGCTGCAGCCACCTGCGCGTTGCTCCTGCAGAAGTCCAACAAGGATCCACCTCCATTGATCTGCATCATTGTTGTCCGTCCGCGTGCACTGAACCTCTTCTGTATTTAACACCTTACTATTGTAACACATTTAAAAGAGATGCATCTAGCAAAATTGAATCTATCGAATGTGTACCTTCATCTAATCAATGAAACATATATAGTGAGACTGTAAAACCTCCAATCTAAGACTACAAAGATGCTGGAAAGGGTTTGGCTCACCTTCTTTTTGCACCCCATTGGGACGAATGGGACTTCGACATTGACTGCATGGTCTCTGTCGACCTCCACCCGCGCCTCCAAATCTTGCCAGCCCCTCCTTCGTGGTCATGGGGTGGATGAGGGGCGGCATTTGAGGGACGGCATTGGCTCGAAGGAGGCACCGATGTGGATGACGAACTTCACGAGAAGCGACCACTTGCGTCGCGCAATTGCATGCGAGAGGTGTGCGTCCTTTGGGCCATCATCACAATGAAGGTGGGGAGATGGTGGCGGCAACAATGGAAGGGGTAGAAGCTAGGCGGCAAGGGGGGAATAAAACCCTCGTGAGGAAGAAAGCCCTCGAGATTGATGGGACGTGAAATGGGGAAGAGGCAAAAAGGCAACTTCCATGGGGGCGACATAGTTGTTTCCATGGACAAGCCACTGACAAATGAGCTACACCAGAAGAGGGCCACATGGTATGGCCCACACTCAAGGGACGCGACATGCAATCCCTTTCCTCTACACTACCCAAGGGACGTGACATGCAATTGCAATCGCGGGGAGAGGGGAGGGGACCTGTCGGCGCCCGGATCCTGGTCAAATCTTCTTACATACCTGTGCTATCTGCTGTACTATGTTCTCATTGCCATGTGCTAGACGTTTAGGTAACTGAGCTAATATTAATGACGTTTTAAGCTGGCTAGCCAGAGTATGGTGGACTAGGCGCTTGGTGATTTGTTTCTCCATAATTAATGAAGGGTAGGATAGTCCAATTAATTCAATTAGCTGATGGGTCCAAACACCCACAGCTAAAATTTAGCTAGGTACTCTTTACCCAGATAAAATAAACCACTACAAATTAGCTAGCTACTTTTTAGTTGGGGTGGATCCAAACAAGTCCTACATCGTCACTGCATACATACTGAATTCCACTGTTTCATAGTTACCACATTACTAAACATAGCATAAGAAGCAGAGTACTTGACTACATCATCACTACATACATATACTGAATTCCATTGTTCTTTAGCTACCACATTATTAAACATAGCATAAAAAGCAGAGGCAGTATCCAAACATGAAGTCCATTACATACAACACCAAAAGAACCCTTAGGCAACCAACAGACAGATGCCCATGACGGCATGACACATCTACTTAGGGAACCTCCTCAGTCGTACTCTTTATTGAAACAGTAAACACCTTGTTGCAAGTTTCGTTTTATAGCTCGGAGAGGCTGTTCCTCCATGTGTCGTACCTGACATTTTAGGATGGGGTTACCAAAATGGAAAAGGTACCAAAAAGCATCACATAATTTTAGCATATTATTTGAATGCCAAAAACAGAATCAAGACCGAAAGGAACACAATGATGTTACACTTGAAGGTTAGGACGAACATCACCTTCCTAGAAGACAGAACTGGATCATTGGCAACCTCGTCATCGCTCTCACCGGTTATCACCATCCTACATAATATCTTATCGAACTCAACAGAATACTTGTTTTCGGGGCCCTTAATTCCAAAAGAAAAACATATATCACAATAATGACCAAAATTTCTAACTAGCATATCCAAAATAGTGCCTGGATCATTGTATTATAAGAGGAGATCGATCCAATTACAAAAACGCCACTAGAACTAGCATAGTAACTAAAAAACCCCAAATCCCTGTAGCAAACTTACCACATCTGCAAATGGTTTTGGTAGTTTTGGACTATTTGGATCCTCAACCCACATGTCATATAAAACCTCCATGGGGGCCTTCTCTTGCGCCTATCATGAGATCACAAAGTCTATCATTAATTCACCAGTCAATAAATTAAGTATGTGGTAACTAATCTGATTTTTGGAACAAGGGGGGCCTCAACCCTAAATTATTATTAATTACTCTGATTATAAGAATATACCATAAATGTACCCACAAATGAATATTAAGATTGTTACATGCTCTGTACATTCTAAATTAAATTATCTATCTGATTGAAAAAAACAAATTTATGTTGCATCAGTGAATATACCTACCAAAAGTGAGTCTTTATCTAGCATCAGAAAACCTAGCAAAAGTGATTCTTGGTCTACCATCAGTGAATCTAGCAAAAGTAAATCTAGCAAAAGTGATTGTTAGTCTACCATCAGTGGACCTAGCAAAAGTAAATCTAGCAAAAGTGATGCTTTATCTAGAATGCATTGAATCTTAATGTCACGATGTCCTTGGAGACTATCCTGGCAGGGAAGCAGTCATTCAAAAAATGCAATTGAGACTATCACTGAACAAGGTGTTTGCTTAGTATCTGCACATGAATAGAATTCCATTTAATCATCGTAGATCAAAGTTCTTAAAGATTGCGAACTAAAATAGTGCTTGGATCATTGTATTATAAGAAGAGAATTGACCCAATTGCAAAAACCCTACTAGAACTAGCACACTAACAAAAACCCCAATTTCGTGTAGCAAACTTACCACATCTGCTTCCCCCCTTGCTTGGTAATCATAACTTTGCTTGTGTATACATTTCAATTATAAACTAACGTAACAACTCACATAGTATTTGCATATTCTTGTAATTATATAACAAGCTAGGTGGGACACCGAGGATGATCATTCAAGGAGAATCATATGGGACATTTCTAGGGTGCGTTACAAAGGATGGGTTCACCTTTCAGTGCTACGGCCAAGGCATACAACAGCTATGTTAAATAAGCCTAAAGAATTAGATATTGTTGAATGGCACCGTCTGTTGAAGTATTTTAGGACTACAAATTCTAGGTTTGTTCCACATTATTACTATTACTGAACTTTACCAATTTCATACAAATGCCTATGTCTGAGTCATTAAGATTATTGTTGAAATCCTGACATTCTATAGGAAAAGAGCACAACAAATTATGGGATTCGAGGCAAACAAAGGACCGGACATTTGTCAGGCTCTAAGCCTTATGCTCAGCGCAGCTATGAGAAGGTAATAACTTGAGAAGCACATCTACAACCTTTCTTGCAGGATGAATTACTAATTTGTTATGTTATTGGCGTATCAGAGAGACCCAGAAACTGGTGAAGAGCTCAATGATATGGAACTTTGCTTTATAACTCACACAAAGGATGGGCAGTGGAATGACCAAGTATCTAGGGATGTCTATGTGAGTTCTCAATGAATTTGTACATAGATTACTATAATCCATGCAAATATAGAATGCATGCAATTTATTGTTCAACTAACTCCTCCATCTGTGCCTTGTAAATGTTAGGAAAAAGCAAGCAGCCTTATTACTGAGGCGGAATGAAAATCAGAGGAAAACTTCATTACACAAAAGGAAAAGAACGAGTTTTTCCAGAAGGCATAGAAGGCAGTCACATAGTGCAAATCAACCAAGTTGCATGGTAATGGGTACCTGGCAAAAAACCCAACTAGAAGGTAGCTGCTGAATGCGGATTGCTAGGAACAAATTCGTAGGGAGGAGCAATAGGATCAGGAACACGTCGAGCTCATAGAATCATTTGGGCAGCTACAACAACAAATGTCAACATGGGAAGCTGACAGGGAAGCCGAAAGGAGAGAACATGCACGACAAATTAATGAAATAAAAAAGGAAGGGAGGTTGATAAAGAAGCGCTTAGGCAAGAGATCCTATCAATGATGCAAGCAGCAAATGTGCAGGCACCATTTCAGTAGGTATTAGTAAGGCTAGTTATTGAATGACTTTCTTTCCTTATCTATATCTAATTGTCTGTATCTTTTCATAGATTGACCTGCCAATAACATCTGTCCAGGCAAACAACAATGTCACTACATCTGCATAGGTGGCGGCGGCTGCATCAAACATGAGTACAGAAGAAGTACAGCCAAACACACAGAATGTGCTCTCTTCACGTCAGGTTGTTTATGAATTGAAAATTTTTTACTGCTTTCATAAGATACTGAACAAAATGGCGCGTAATTTTGTCGTTCCAACTTGTTTTGTTCCCAGGAGAAGCCTCAAAGCAACACAGACCAATTTGAAGTTGGTGCTAAAACAAGGGAAGTTAGCATTCACACTACAAAAAGTAGTAAAGCTGGTAACAATAATGGAGCACATACGGTAGTGGCCCCGGCATACCAACAGAAAAGGAAAAGAATGAGTTTTTCCCATGCAAATATAGAATGCATGCAATTTATTGTTCAACTAACTCCTCCATCTATGGCTTGTAAATGTTAGGAAAAAGCAAGCAACCTTATTACTTAGGCGGAATGAAATGCAAAGGAAAACTTCATTATATAAAAGGAAAAGAACGAGTTTTTCCAGAAGGCATACAAGGCAGTCACAGAGTGCAAATCAACCAGGTTGCATGATAATGGGTACCTGGCAAAAAACCCAACTAGAAGGTAGCTGCTGAATGCGGATCGCTAGGAAAAAATTCGTAGTGAGGAGCAACAAGATCAGGAACATGTCGAGCTCATAGAATCATTTGGGCAGCTGCAACAACAAATGTCAACATGGGAAGCTAACACGGAAGCCGAAAGGAGAGAACATGCATGACAATTTGATGAAATAAAAAGGAAGGGAGGTTGATAATGAAGCACTTAGGCAAGAGATCCTATCAATGATGCAAGCAGCAAATGGGCAGGCACCATTTAAGTAGGTATTAGTAAGAATAGTTATTGAATGACTTTCTTTCCTTAGGTTCTATATGTAATTGTCTGTATCTTTTCATAGATTGCCCTGCCAACAACATCTGTCCAGGCAAACAACAATGTCACTGCATCTGCATAGGTGGCGGCGGCTGCATCAAACATGAGTACAGAAGAAGTACAACCAAACACTTAGAATGTGCTCTCTTCACATCAGGTTGTTTAGGAATTGACAACTTTTTTACTGCTTTCATCAGATACCGAACAAAATGGCGCCTAATTTTGTCGTTCCAACTTGTTTTGTTCCTAGGAGAAGCCTCAAAGCAACACAGACCAATTTGAAGTCGGTGCTGAAACAAGGGAAGTTAGCATTCGCACTACAAGAAGTAGTAAAGCTGGTAACACTAATGAAGCACATACGGCAGAGGCCCCGGCATACGTTTCAACACAACAGCAACAGGAAAAAGCTGCAGCTAAGAGACGATAAAATCCCAAAAAGATAGGAGGTGAAATTTTTGTAACACCTCTACTTGATGTGAATGTTTCTGTTTCAGCTGTCAACGTGTTTATAGTTGTGTTAATTATTTCCTGTCATTCTGATAATTTTATGATTCGCAATGAAAGTTTGGTTTACTACCCGCTGTTGTTGCCCCCTAGTAGTTGAAATTAGTTGTGTTTTATCACAAACCAAATTTTTTAGATATTGGGATGTGATTTTGAAGAATAATTAAATAAAGAATTTCTCATAATTTTAAATTTTTTCTCAACTTTATATAATTTTTAGGGAATTTAGTATAGGAAAATTTTGTTTTCTAAATTAAATTCAAATAAGCAAGGTGATAAAAATGTGTGCTGTCTACATTTAGTGCCTTTGTGTGTACAAAGTTTTCCAAAACACATATAGGAGTCTATTGGGAATTTTCTAGAGTTTTCTGGAATTATTTCCTATTTTCTATAGAGCGAATTCCAATTTTTGGAATAAGCTAAAATCTTTTTCGTGAGATCCATATGCATTATTTGGTTTCCTCATGTCCAAATCTATATCTAGGATTTTTCTTGGGATTTTTGGAGTATTTTTTATGGTTTAAATATGAATTCTGGACTTAACTGAAATTATTTTGTAACAAGGTAAATAATTACTCCAAAAATTAATATCACCCTAAATCTTAGTAGACCAGCCTTGGCCCAAAGTTGCCCCGATTTTAGCCCAAATCCATCCCATCACTTTATTCGGCCAAATTTCAAAGTCCATTAGCAGTGAAATGGGGCGAACCACCTTTAGTCCCATATTGCTAATGATCCTGGAGGTGAGAGCTTTTCTCCCTATATATACAAACGACCTCTCCTCTGAAAAAGGCACACCATTGACTCCTTTACAGGGAGGCCCCTTTGTTTGGGATTTCCTAAGGTAGCCTTCTTCCACCGTGTCTTCCACTAGTGCCCATTTTTCATCTCGTCGATGCGCCGAGCCTTCCTTCGTTTTTGGCCTCAAGACAAGATTTTATGTAAGACCCTCAGCGAATCTTGTAATTTTCTACCATATTCGTTCAGTCTATACTCTTTTGTAGAAAAGCCCTTGCTAGTTTTAAGCACCGGAAATCTTGTTTAGTCCATAGTTTCCACGTTTTAGATCCGTTTTAATCCGTTTTCGTTGTGGTAGACTCATAGACATGACCTACGACTAGAAGTATTATTTATCATGTAAATTATTTCTGAATTTTATTTGTATAAAATGGATTAAATGTTATTTCAATATGTTTCTCTAACTAAAAGATAATTAAGGTTTATACTTTGGTTTTACAAATAAAAATATAATTTGAAATAATCTTTACATATGATTTCTGTTTATTTAAAATCAATCAAGCATTATAATCGAAATTCTTTCAATAGCGCTGTATCTTGTCAACCTTAGTTTCGTTTTCAACGATTGTTGAACTTGCATGACCATAGAACCAAGCTCAATCCTTTAGCGCATTCTTTTGAAGCCTTTTCTTTTGATTGATGTATTGTTCTTAGTTGTATATTGTTTATTTGCTTGTTTAGCTGCATGTTTGTGCTCGATGACTGTTGCGAGTAGAGGAAGGTCGTTCGAGAGATTCAAGATCAAGAACTGAACACTCTGAGCAGCTATTCTTTGGATTAAGGCAAGTATAGCACGGGCAATCCTTGCTTCCTACACACCCTTTAATTATTTTATATATGCACGTGTCTAAATTGATGTACTTTAAAGGTTGTACCTAGTTTGTTTGTCCTGTCCTTTTTTTTGACAAAAGCAACTTTATATATTAAGCAGCCATCTTACAAAATGGTCCTTCAAAGAAGGCCAAATTACAAAGCGGTCCATAGACCGGATAAGCACAACTGCAACAGCAGCGGTGACGAAGACAAGCGCGGCGGTGACGAAGACAAGCTCGTCGGCGATGGGCCGTAGGGGCGCTGAAGGCGCATACACCTGGATGGAGAGACCGCGCCGAGCGTCAGTTGAAGAAGGGTCGACGGAGCCATTGATAGAGACCACACCAGACGACCGAAGGCTAAGTTGAAACCTCATCGCCGGCGGTAGAGATTGAGGCTCGATGCCGAAACCCAGGTGGAGACGAGGACCTAAGGTCAGCACTAGATGGAGTTGTGCCTGGGTGGACTGCATCTGCAAGAAAGAAGGCTGCAAGAAGACGGCTGGGGCGGGGGCGGGCGGTGGAAGAAACAAAAGGAAGCAGCACAGATCCAGCGAGATGAAGGGAGAGGGCGGGAGATCCATGTTGTGATGGAAGGGATGAGGTGAAGGGGGGGCGATTTATTTTATTTAGACTACATATTGGGGCGGCGGAGACGACGATGACGAGGTTGCCGGCGAGGACAGCAACGGCGACGGCGGCGGCACAGCACAGGAAGAGCAAGCCACGGAGGGTAAAGGCCATAGAGGCACAAGCTACGAGAGAAAAAAAGAACTGAAAGATCTACAGGCAGGGGGCTCCCTAGCCCTTCTCACCGCCGGCAAGGACGCCGGAGGGGAGGAAGGGGAGGGGCCCGAGCGAAGCGGCCGAAGGGCCTAGGCGAGAGCAATTGTCCTGTCCTTTGATATCCAGCAATTGTCCTGTCCTTTAATATCCCCGATTTCTTGCATTTGGGTAGAACTATGCTAGGCACCGCTACTGTCACCACTGTTTAAATGTTAATTTTGACTTAATGGTTCACTTAAAACTTAATGATAAAACTTGCTTTTTAGCAACTTGGTTTAGGGAACTAGAGCATGTGCTTCGTGCTTTGCTCTAATGTCTCTCCGTAAGGTCTGATTCTTAAAGCGGCAACCCAGGAGCCTATCGCCACCGCTGCAGCTATTATGGCTCTGGTAAGTAGCTCGTACGACTCTAGCTTGCCAATGGTTACTGATGGGGCCGACGACGTTAGGGGAAGCAAGGGTGCGGGGTGTTTCCTGATTCCACCGAGGACGGGTGATCCGTTGGCTATGTCTTGTTAGGCACAGCCCCATGTTTGGAGTCCCTGCGATGGGGAACTCCACGTGTTGCGCATTGTTTGGTGCGATGCCCGCGCTCTGGATGTCATTGACTCCCTTATGGTATGACTCCGTAAGCATCAGTCAATCTCGGTGCCTAGGGTCTCACCACCTTGTTGTACCTTAGCGGCCATTGTCTTGTTAGGGTGTCTTGTGAAAAGCCTCGTAGCGTCCCAATGCAGTCACACCTCGGAAGTGTAGATGAGCATGGTTGGGTGCAAAAGTTCCTTTGAACTTTTACTCGACTGGCGGGTAAAGGGCGAAACCTCTGTAGAGTGTAAATCTATCAGGATAGCCTTGCTCAGGGTCACGAGCGGCCTAGATCGTTTTTTATTAGAAGATTATGTTATTAATTGGGTTGCAACTGGGATTCATATACATTTAGTAACTTGGATTATGATAAAATGAATCAACTTATATTGCTAATGCAGTTTAACTGTGTCAAGCCTTTCTTTTAAGCCTTCATATACCCGTGTTATACTTGCTAAGTAAATGTTTTACTTACACTTGTCATTTATTCAACAAAATCCCGGATGGGTAACAGATTGGGCTGTGCCAACTAAAAGTGTTAATGCAGTTCAGCCGTGTCTAGCCTTACTTTTGACTCTTCATACACCCGTGCTATACTTGCTAAGTAAATGTTTTACTTACACTTGTCATTTATTCAACAAAATCCCGGATGGGTAACAGATTGGGCTGTGTATTAGTCTGCTGCTGATTTTCTAGAAGATCTGTCGTACTACTGAGTTGCGTTCTTCCAGTCAGAGTTCCTGTGGATTGGGCTTCGCTTAGTTGAGAGTTATTAGTCTTTCGCTGTATGGTTAGTTTATTTATGTTGAATTCTGATGTAAAAACTATATTTGTTGAAGCATATGTTCTCTGTTTATCATATTTGTTTGCTTTATGTGTACTGTGACTTCTAGGCACACATATGGCCGCATTCGGGTTTCTGTGTAAATCCGGGTGTGACATGTTTACAGATTATTTGATGCTTAAAAATGGTATTCGTTCTTTTAAGGAAACTCAGGCAGTTTGAATGGAGCAAACAGGTGATGCGACCTTGTTGAAGTCACCCTTTGCTGACAAGTGATAGGATCGTCTTGAAGTCACCCTTTGTTGATCAAGATCTTCATTTCTTATCAAAATAGCCTACTATGTGTTGAAACAATATCCTGTTGAAAACTTATTAGTATTAGTATTTATCATTGAATGGTTGAATGTTGTTTCATGAATTATAAATGCAGAATTATTATTGATCCTGTATTATAATGTTATAAATTATTGTTGCTACAAATAAATGAGCATGGCAGAATAGGCAGCGACAACACCTTTCATTGCAAAAGAGAATTTATCCTATCGCAATTCGCAACCATCTTTTTCGGTGTAACAAAGATTCGTGGCAATAGTAAGTTCCACTTGTAGCAACCTTATATTATGGTGGTAATAGAGACATGAACTTTTGACAACCAAAAAGTTATCGGAGCAACAACGGAGGAAACATATACAACCAATCAAACTTGGTGGCATTAGCGTGCTCCACCTATAGCCTCCAAACGATTTTGGTGGTTATAGAATGTTCCACCTATAACAATCATGCATAATGCATGGCAATAGAGGACACCACCTATTGCACCATACTCAACTTCGTGGTAATAGAGGGAAACACATATAGCACTCAACAAACTTACGTGGCAATAGAGAACACCACCTATAGCACCGAAATCAACTTCATGGTAATAGAGGGAACCACATATAGCACCCAAAACACTTTATTGGCAATAGAGGTGCTTCCCCTATAGCAACCACAACTAGAGGGTATTAATACAATACTTTGCAACGCAAGATTTTACGACTTGCAACATGTTGGGTGGGATGCAATTGAACCTCTGGCAACACCAGATGCGTTGCAATATGATAATTTGCAACCAACACGAGCGAGCCCTTAGATGCTAGTTGCAACAGTTGTGTTGTAATAGAAAACCTTATGCAACGAAAAAAAGGCATGGGTCGCGCAAGGCTATTGCAACGAGACATTTAGCTATGCTCTTTTACGAAAACAATTGGTTGCAATTGCGAGTATTGCAACCAAATAGGGCATATGGCAACACATTTTGTGAGTTGTATTAGGGAGAAAATCTAGTAGTGATGAATAGGTTCGGCTGAACCATCTAGTTCGGCCAAACCGTCCCTTCACCACCGCCTCTCTTCCCACGGCTCTGATCTTGTCTTGGATGGCGGTTGTGATGTCGGTTGCATGCCTGCATGTAGGGGGACTTCGGCCGAACTGAGGGATTCGGCCGAAGTGGGCCTAGCCCTCTGCTGCCCACCGATGCATGCACCGCCTCTGCTTCAGGGACGTCCAGGATTGCTCCTCACCATCTGGGTTAGGTCAGAATGTGTTTCTTTGCTCTGGATTGATGACATCAGTGATCTATGTGACTGCCCAGCCACCACTTGACCGTGTTGACGTACATTGGACCTCCCTCGAGTCCTGAGTGTGCTTCATTGCATGGGACTGTGCCACGTATACATGGGCTATGGGGGGTGGTTTGGCCGAACCACTGGTTCAGCCGAAATTGCTTTTTTCTCACATATTCACCAAAACTCATCGAAATTTATTAGTATATAAACCTAAATGCATGAAATGGACCATGTGACCTCATTTATTCAAGATTATGCAAGGCTATTGGCTCGGGTTTTGTTTTGACAAAGAACAACTAATAGTTCAACCTTACTTGCAGTTTTAGCACAAGTTTAAAAAGAATTTCAGCAAGCTATCAACTAGATTTGCACTATCCAAATTCAGACAAGTAGTAAGAAATAAAATTTCAGAAAGCAACCATATTAATCCTTCTCATTCTCAAGCTTAAGTTAAGTTGTTACTACGTGATGACACAGTAAACAAGCAGCTTCATATACCGTGAAGGACGGCAATTCAAATTGATTTCAAAACCTTGCAAGGGAACCTAACCACACGACATATGCACACCAAAAGGTCACATATGACAACCTTTTCCATTTTGTAAACCAAATACTCCACCACCACTACATGCCTTCCGGGCACTAGTCCTCACACCGGTACTTCCCAGAGTCTGCCGTATGAGTTAACAACTAGGCCCCTCTCATCCGCGAGGATTTTTTAGATAATGGATAATTTATTACCCGGCCTTGACCAAAACGGCTACGGCCAAACAAAAACCTGAAAATTACATCATGGGGGTCTAGTAGTCCAGGATCGCTATAACACGTTTACAGGACCTTACAAAGAACTGAAAACGCTGGACACCAACCACCATTGATACTTCTTCGAAGGCAACAGCACGAAGACTTGGTGCAGATACTGCTAACCAACATCCGAACTGCTACGCCATCCAATGCCTCCTTCGCCCTGCGCTGAATACCGAACATAATGTCCACACGGGAGAACTGCCCGGCCTTGACGACCAAGAACTTCGACGACGCGCCTGCACTGCCGCCGCCGGCCTGGAGAAACCAGGCTAGGTTTTCACCCAGTTATTGATCATCCACGGGCACAACAGGGGACGGTCCGACCAACGACTTTAGCAGCGCCTTCAACAAGGTGTGTGTCACACACATATCAGCCACCGGTCCGGCACAACATGCCAGACAAGGATTCCCCCCAGATCGCGCCACCACCGTCACCACGGTCGCCCTCACCTGAAGGACACTAGCATCTTCGCACAGTCACAGGACGCCGCCACCGCAAGAAAAGACGCACTCCGGACGCCGTCGACGAACACCGCCACCCGGAGCAAGGTTCCGCCGGCAAAGGGACGGCACCAACCCGTGGGGAAGGCGGCTGCACGACAGCTAGCGAAATCCGTCCAGATTGCCTCCATGGGGGCGACGCGGAGCAATTAAGGCGTTGGATCTGTCCCTCCTCCACGAACCTTGCTGGATCTGGCGCGAGTGGCCACGCCATCGCCGCCATCGCCGGCCTGCCCGTGGAGCAGACCTCAAGGCCGAGCCTCTAGATCGGAGGGCAGACCTAGGGGACGAGTCCCCTAAATCCGGCGCCCGAAGGCAGGACCGGCCTCGAGGAGCCTCACACCGTGGGCTCCCAGGCACGACCACCAGCAGCCGGCCGCCGCGCGCCCCAGACCTTCTGCCGCGAACGCCTGCCGTGCTCGCCGGGGAGGATATGAGGGTATGAGGGTATAACACAACAAAAGGGGAATATTCTATAATTTATTTAATTTGGGATGTTATAATGGCGTCTTATAGGAGCTGAAAGATGCATATAAGAAAGGAATATTTTCCCTGAATCCATTCTTGGTGATGGACATCTCACGACTTGAGAATAATCAGAGCTGATGCAATCAATTTGTTTAACTCTATATATAGAGGTACGATGGCTGGCTTATGAGGCTGTAGGCTAATTCAATTCTGACGTCTTTCTAAAATATAGTGTTATCGAAGATGGAGAAGGGGAACATGTACATGTTATCCTTCTTGTCGAAAGTTCCAAAATGGCCCAGGAAAAAAAAGCAGAAACGAGGCTGTAGGCTAATTCAATTCTGACGTCTTTCTAAAATATAGTGTTATCGAAGATGGAGAAGGGGAACATGTACATGTTATCCTTCTTGTCAAAAGTTCCAAAATGGCCCAGGAAAAAAAAGCAGAAACTCTAGCACTGGGGCGCTGCCTGCCGACAGGCGACAGCGAGAGGATCTAATAGATCTAATAGTGCCTTAGGTTCCACCGACATGTTATCCTTGTCAAAAGTTTCACCGCTCTGGTAGATCTAATAGTTCCTTAGGTTTTTATCTACATAAAGTGCCTGTGTTTTCCAACGCTCATCAATGGTGGTAGGACTATGATATAATGTGATAAGGCCAAGAAAATTTAGTTTTGTTTAATAGCTGGGGTAAAATAGATACGATGAACTTCAAAAAATCTTCACAATGAAAGTGGCGGCAATATATTAAAATTTCCTGCCATAGTGTCGCTTTCAATTTTTTACTAGTACTAGTAACATATTTCTGGAAATTTCTCAACGAAACATATATCTGGAAAAGTAATGGCTGTCCGGTGAGCGTGTGTAGATGCATAAACGGACAAGTTAAAATGTTCAGGCCTGACCATTTCACCCTTTTTTTTTGGGAACATATCTTCATTGATCAAGCAGCATTGTTACAGTCAGTTTGCAGACATTGCTGCAAGAAGCTAGGAGGATGCACGTTCCAAACAAAGGACGTGTTTACAGCAGACACAGACTTAGTACATAAATTAGTACATAAATGAGCACTCATATTGGCCGATCTTCTCACATGGGACACTGTTAACGAACAGTACAGCCATTGCTTCTATGTCTTCCATGATAGCCGCTACCTCTGATCTCTGCTGCCGCCGGGAGCGCCAAAGATTGACCAACTCTAGAGAGTCAGTCTCAACAATGATGTGTTCCTGCGTTCCTGCCGGGATCAATCGGATTCCATCCCTCAGGGCTTCTGCTTCAGCAAGCAGCACTAAACCTACTGGCCTGAGCCACCTCGCCGATGCTGCTATGAATGAACCATCAGCATGTCTGGCGACAGCACCAGTAGCTCCCGTAGATGTATCAGCATTGAACGCGCCATCCGTGTTGATCTTTAACGAACCTTGCGGGGGGCATCGCCACTTCTCAGCCATTGTGTTCCGCTCTTCTGTCTCCATTACTCCAACGCCTGTGAGATGGAAACAAGTCTCCACTGCCCAATCTATCGCGTGCCACGCATCGATCGGGGTCTTGCCATGGCGGCGATCATTTCTGCAGTTCCACAAGGACCACATGCCACATAATATGATTCCCCGATCTTTCTCACAGCAGTACGAGTCATCTAATATATCTCTCGTCCAGGTCCTTGGGCACAGCTTCGGGAGTTTCAGGCCTGCTATCTCCCTCATTTTTGTCCAGAAGTGTGTCGCAAAGGTGCACTGCATCAAGACGTGGTGCATCGTTTCATCTCTTGCTCCACAAAACTGGCAAGTTCCACTAGGCTCTATATGACGGCGATGGAGATTCGCCCTGCATGACATGTAACCATTCAACACTCACCACCAGAAGACCCTTACTTTTGGTGGAACTTTGCACTTCCACAACCTGCTCCAGTTTCACCCTCGTGATAACTCACACAACACATGGTCGGTCGGGGTCGTTTGTTTTTGAAGCCAAATGTATCATCATATCCATGTTCACTGCCTCAGGTAGCTTTCAGGGTACTGTACATTATCATCTATTCATCATCTTCGACAGAGCTGAGCAGAGGGACCCGCGCCCATTGCATTATCGCTCTCCGCGTGATCCACGCCAGGTTAAATTATTATTTGTTGGCTGTTGCTTCTAGAAGTACCTCAGCGCCTCAGCCTCATTATATTTGTCATCGCTGAGCATGGCGATGTAGTAGTACCTCACGTCTAAAAACAACACACGTTCAAACGAACATAAGCCTCGCAAGATAGACCAATGGCGTCTCAGGCTCCTTCCACAACAGTCCCCACCGACGCCGAGCTGCTGCAGGCGCAGGCTGACCTATGGCGCCACAGCCTCTACTACCTCACATCCATGGCACTCAGGTGTGCCGTCCAGCTCGGCATCCCTACGGCCATCTACCGCAATGGAGGTTCTGCCACTGCGCCGGACCTGATCTCCACACTATCACTCCCTGCGATCAAGCTGCCATTCCTTCGCCGCCTCATGCGGATGTTGGCCGCGTCAGGCCTCTTCACTGTCGACAATTCCGGTGAGGAGAGTGCCTACTGCATAAGCCCCATGTCCTACCTCTTGGCTGATGGGATCCCACATGATGGACACGTCAACCATTCATCTATGGTGCTTGCTGCGACATCGACTCACTGTGTCGACGCAGCACTGGGGCTCGCGGACTGGTTCAAGAAGGACGTGGTGACACCACCATTTAAGGAGCTGCATGGAGCCACGCTGTTCCATGAGAGTATGGAGAGCATCGATGAAGAGTACCACAAGTTGGCAAACGAAGCGTTGGCATCCCATGATAACTTTGGGATAGATATGGCGTTGCGCCAATTCAGGGACATTTTTGAAGGGATACAATCTTTGACAGACTGCGGTGGCGGGGATGGAACCACCGCAAGGGCCATTGTGAAGGCTTTCCCACACATAAAGTGCACGGTTTTGGATCTTCCAGAGGTGATTGAGAAGATACCTGTCGATGGTGTTGTTAACTATGTTGGAGGCGACATGTTCGAGTTCGTCCCACCTGCTCAAGTTGTGATGCTTAAGGTATAATTCGGAAACCAAATCACATGCTGTCCGTGGTGCCTATAATGAGTATGACAAATTACTGATGTTCATTTTAAATTTATTTACCTTTTTTCTCACGTCCATAAAAGATAGAACCATGACCTAACTTTATTGAAATCTTTCCATGCAAGCTTGTGCTGCACCACTGGAGTGACGAGGAATGTGTCAAGATTCTGGCTCAGTGCAAGAAGGCGATTCCTTCACGAGAACAGGGAGGGAAAGTTCTTGTCGGAGATATAGTGATTGGCTCTTCTTCAGGGCCAATCTTAGAAACCCAGCTTCTGATGGATATAGCAATGTTGACAGTTTCAAAAGGTCGGCAGCGCGATGAAAATGACTGGCGTGAGATGTTCATGAAAGCAGGATTCAGTGACTATAAGTTGGTCAAGCAGTTTGGTGCTCGAGGCGTATTCGAGGTCTATCCATGAGATTGAGCCCAGAGCCATCGTTTCGTGTTTGGTATGATGATTTCCTATGTTAATAAAGAACTTAAAGTTGATCGTTTGTTTCCTAAATGATTTGTTTCTCAGATCATGCTGCAGCTGCAAATCTATGCACTGGTTGGCTTTAAGATCTGTGTACCTTTCATTAAGAACAACGTCAACACGCACTCCGTACCATTCTATTGTATCCTCCCGGCAGATAGCTTTTGATATCTCAGGCAGTGTAGTTACAATTTCCATCCAATGTACAATAAAAGTTATGTAATGTATCCTTGTTTTTGAAATATGTCCATGCTAAACTATTTTGCAGTGTATTTTAAATATACTAACATAGGTGCACGTGCAATACTTTAGACAATGTACAAAAGAAGCCTAACTGTTTTTTTTGCTATCCAGATGATTTCTTGTGCATTCTTCAGAACCTCAGTTACAGAAAAGGTTGTACTTGGCAATTATGAGAAAATATTTTTTTTCAAGATCTCAGACAAGGTCTACAAGTATATCCTAACTAGGTGAATTCCCCGTGCATTGCTGCGGGATATTTTGCATAAATTTATATTATTATTATTATTTGATATGTTGTTCAAAATAAGAATGTGTACACAACAATTAATTGTAAAACTATAAGTGATTGTGGAGACGCTTGAGCTGCGCTTGTGCTGCTATACTGGTCATAGTAAAGAAGGGGAGTTTAGGTGATGACGTGCTGTACTCGATCGGGGACACACGTGATATATGGTCCAGTGCATATATACATACTAGGTGAATTTTCCACGCGTTGCTGTGGGTTTGTATAATTTATATTATTATTATTTGATATATTATTCAAAATAAGAATGTGTACAAAACAATTAATTGTAAAACTATAAGTGAGTGCGGAGACGCTTGAGGTGCGCTTGTGCTGCTATACTGGTCATAGTAAAGAAGGGGAGTTTAGGTGATGACATGGCTACATGAAGTTTGTGAGAATTCTTGAGTGGGATGTTAGTGGCTGATGACGTGGCTACATGAGGTTTGAGAGAATTCTTGAGTGGGATGTTAGTGGGTACCAATTATATAGTATATATAGATATCAGTGAAAAAATAAAACAAAATACTTACTTCAAGGACATCCGTATTCGTTTGTCTATTTTCTATAGAATATTTTCTGTGGGATACGTGTGACCAGGGTGCTCCCCAAGACCAGACAAGGAAGAACAAACCAAAGCTAACCGCGACATGTGGCGCTCCCCCGACCGACTGGGGACGGCACAACCTCGACACGTGGCGCTCCCCCAACCGACCGCGAGACGCCACCGACCTCGACACATGGCGCCTCCCCGACCGATAGGGGGGGGGCGTTTGCCTTGTCCCAACGCAAGGACGCCCAACTGAAGGGAACCGAGGCTTATCCCAAGGCATGGATACCCCAATCACTCGAAGAGTTGGACAAGACGTGCCACCAGCATTTACCCCCAAGTCAAATAGCCCATGCCAGCTCCCAGGCTTTGTGTTGTACTTACGGTAAGGCCTAGCCGCTCCGAAGCAATGGGTAGTACCAGGCTTACCACATCAGGGCAAAGCCATAGGCCCAACGAGACAGCAGTGGCAGAGGCGTAGGCCCATGCTGCCACCAAGGTTGACCCCCAACCTCATGGGCAAGGTCGGGGGAACACCATGCGGCACTCCGACAAAAGGAGACCGTACACCCCCAACAACTCCCCCACTGTTGAGCCTACTACATGACCAACCACTCCCGAACAGTGGATACCGTGGCAAGCACATTGACATACACGTCCATGCAGACGGCGTTGTTGGGTATTGTGAAGCCCTAGGCAGCACAGTACCATCTTGTGCCAACCACTCTGTCAGCACAAGGCATGGCAATAAGTGTACCACGACTAAACTAGGACCTCCGACCGACCGATGGAAGGTCGGGGAACACCAACGACACCAGAGCAAGACGAAGTGCCCACAAGACCCCTTCCGACCTCCTCTCTTATTCATTTTCCCGATTGTAACCGACCTTCACCAATATATAAGGAGGAAGGGGCCCTCGGGAAGGGCAGAACGCAGCACCTGACGCAAAGTCAAACACTTCCTTGCTCACGAGCACCTCATTGTAATCCCGAGGCAACCAGCACAAGAGATCAGAGTTCAGCACTGGACGTTGGGCTATTGCCTGAACCAGTATAATTCCCCTACGTCTGTAGTGTCTACCATAAAAAGCCATGAGGTAGCGAGGCCTAAGTAAACCACCGGTGTATGAAGCACCGACAGTGGGCACGCCAGTTAGGGGGAAGCAACACTACTTCAACCCCAACTGTTCCTCGATGGCTCCGATCAACCTCGCAACAAAGCGCGCCCGCTTCAACGCGGAGCGCGCGGAATTCATCAAGCACCCCACACCTCGCAGGGATGCCACCACTGCTCGTTTGTGTGCATGTCGTGTGAACGAGCAGATCCTCCACAGTGAGGCTGGCACACCCAACTTCCTGCGTGTGAGCCAGAATATGGCAGCCGCGGCTATGATTATACGCTCCACCGAGGAGCTGACTTATCCTGAGGCGCTCCGCAAGTACCGTCTGCTCAAGGCGCTGGGGACATGAATCCCAGTGTTTGGTTGGAGGACTACCGTCTTGCCTGCTGAGCGGGTGAGGCTGATGATGACAACTTCATCATCCAGAAGTACCTCTCCATCTTCCTGGCCGAGTGCCCGAGTCTGCAAGGGTTTGTCTGAAATTCCCTTGCAGCCTGGCTGCATATGAAAACATCTTACACTATTGTAATACGGTTATCCAGGAAGTCCCATTTTTTAGAGTGCATAGGATGTAATAAGTTAGCACTTAGCATCGACCTATCTAAACTTTCATGTGATCCTTAATCAGACAACAACAACAAAAAATTAAAATAGGCCTTGCCTATGGTTACCTTAATATATACATGTTAATAGCCAAACTATTACAAGACGTGGCGTCACTCTACATTTAGTAAATAGTCTACACAAATAAATCTTTTGAGCTAAAGGCTATCCTTATTCCCTTCCATCAAGAACACAAGATATTCAGTGATCAATATGCCTAGGTTTATAGATTTTATCTGGCAATATAGTTAAGTGCATCTTTCATAGGAATGTCTGCTGAAGTATACTATCCATATCAGATAGTAATTAGGCAAAGAGTTAGACAAGAACTGAAAAAACTAGAACCACAACGACTATAATCTAAACATGAAATACTTCCAACTAGAGCACAGTAGAGGCAAGATATAAATGACTCCAACAAGATGATAAAGATAATCTATATTGATAACTCAAGTCTTACAAAAGGAAAAGGAAAAGATACAAGAGCTTATACCAGGGCTTCTGAAGACGACTTCGGAACATCCGAGGCAAAGCTCGATACGACTCTAACTCCTAGGATAAACTACCTTAACTCTAGTAGAACAAATGAGAAGTGGAGCTCCTTGTCATGATATGCCTTGATCCAGGTGAAGGACCTCTACATCATTTATAGGTAGAGCAAGGCGATGGAGATGGAGCACCGGCCAAGGCTCCTAGAGGCGGTCCCCGGCCAGTTAGGATGAACCAGCGGGTTCGGGCGAACTGGTTGGTTCGGCCGAACTGCCTAGGTTCGGTCGAACCATTCAAGTTGCAACCCCTCATCCCCTACAGTCCTGATTTGCTCTGGATGGCGGTTGTGGGTCAGTTCCAGTTCAGCCGAACCGACCTGGTTCAACCAAACTAGCCCATAGCCCCCTCTGCCCTCCGTTACACTGTCATTGCATCTAGACGGTCTGGATTGACTCCACCTGGCCGAGGTGTGTTTGTTTGCCTTGGATTGGTGACGTCATCGGTCCGCATGGCTTGCACGGTCACCACCTCGTCATTGTTGATGTGGACTTCGTGCATGAGGCCTCCTGGTTGTACTTCGCTTCATGTAACGTGCACGGCTAAGGGGGGTAATCTGGCCGATGCAAGTGGTTCCGCCGAATTGGCCAATTCTAACTCCTTTAGCGCATATTTGTCGATATTGTACCTGCACATTGGATATTTACCAAAACTCGTGGAACTTTATTAGAAATAAACCTAAGTGCATGGAATGATACACATAATCTGTTTTATTCCTGAGAATTGGCAGTCAACAACGTGCTATAATGACCGCCAACGCCTGTCGCAGCTGGTGCGCCTGGGGCGCCTTGATCGCGTCTGCTTCCGGTGTAGCGCCTCGCTCCACCATCTCCTCCGGCTTGAGTGTGCCTGCTTCCTACTGCGTAGTTGCCTCTTTGAGTAGGGGGATTAGGCGGAGCAAGAGCTTCTTGGGTGGTGTGGAGTAGTGCAAGCACCTGCCTGGTGGCAGGGGTGGCGAGCAGAGTTCTAATGATCTTTGTTGCCACAGTTAGGTTGAGTGATGCTTGTTGAGTCATTGGCTCATCTCCCACCATGTTGAAGGCCTTGAGTAGATTGCTTGCATTGGAGGTACGTACAACGGCTGCCAAGCGCCTTTCCTTGCATGTGGCATTTTTGCGTCGCCTTGTAGTATTCTGCTTGTCGGTTTCACCGTTGATAGAGTCTTCTTCTTTGGAGATATCAATTATGAGTTCATTGTCATGGTGAAAACCAACTCCAATGTTGCCAGCAATGAAAACTTCTTTGGCATGGGTCGGTGACTTGTGAACTTTGTATGATCTGGGTCCATGAGAAGTTGTCGCCTAAACCTTCTGGTGAAGGTGTAATTGAAGTTGTGCATCCATCTTGGTAGGGTAGTTCTTCAAGGATGACTGCCGCTAGTCAAGACTCGTTGTCCGGGTAGGGTTCAGGTGGAATTAAGCGAGGCCAGTGAATAACAAGTCCTCCTGGGGTACTGGTGATGACTAATCCTGACTTGAGACGAATGAGTGGTTCTTCAAGTAGTGCGTTGAATTGAACGCACTTCTGCTTGTATGGTCTTCATAGTTGCCGAGCAAGATCATGAAATTGTCTTGGTCGTCCTTTGATGGCTGTTGCACCAGCTCGGAGTCCTTGATGTCTTCCACAGTTCGCTTGGAGACTGGGTTGGTGATCTTCTAGAGTTCTGCGGTGTACATCTGCTAATATATAGCCGCAGTGTTGTTGAAACCGAACGGGAATCGGTCCAGTTGGTTCTCCGATGCCATTGCCGGCTCAAAGTGGCTGACCCCTTCCATAGATGGAAGCATGGTGTACCCGAACTCTACTTGATGAGTCCATGTCAGGGTCAGAGTCCGAGTCAAAGTCGATGTGGAAGTTGAGGACGAAATCGAAGTCGAGGCCAAAGTTGTCGTCGAGAGTTATTTCTCGACGTGATCGCGTAGTGGCTCTAGTGGTTCGCCGTCATCGAGCTTGGGCCCCGAAATCCACCAAGTAGCTTGGGAACTTGCCTAAGACGATGAAGGTCCAGGCACGGAAGACGAAGGTCGCGCCTTCCTCGATGTCTCGGGGTGTCGAAGCTTGATCCCATCGCGCCTGTTGTTGAGCTTGCAGCGAGTTCTCCCAGGTGGGCGCCAGATGTTGTGTTTGTGAAACGAGTACCTTCCTAGGGTACCTCAAAGAGTAGTATCGTGGGTCTCGCCGAGTTCTAATTAAGAACGATGGTGCACACACAAAACAAAGATTTTAGATAGGTTCGGGCCGCAATGTGTGTAATACCCTACGTCTTGTATGTTGTATTGTCTTGCGTATGAGTTGAATTCTTTTGGAGGAGTCTTTGCTCCGCCTTATATATACGTGGAGCAGAGTTACAAGTCGGTTATATGATCCTAATCGTATACAACAAGGAGTATTTGGGGAGTCTCCTAACAATACACAACTAGTTCTCCGAGTCAACTATGCCGTCTTGCACAATAGCTGACTGCTTCTTGGAGTAGTCGGGAACGAGTAGTTTAATCCCATATGTGAGTGGCCCTAGGGATCCTGGTCCCACAGGTCCCTTGTTCAGTAGAGAAGACCAGGCTAAACAACTCAATTTCATACACAAGACAATACAACATACAAGATGTAGAGTATTACGCGCATTGCGGACCGAACCAATGTAAACCATTGTCTCGTGTGTGCAACATCGTTCCTAAGAACTCGACGAGATTCTTCTACTGAGATACCCTAGGAAGGTACTCGGTGTACAAATATCAACAGTATTTACGCCTCCTACCCTAAAAGGTATCCCATGCTCATGCTCAGCATCCTATTGTATTGTTTACACGGGATTCAAATCCACAACTTCCAGGCTTGTGCGTGCCCGCTCGACCACTACACCACAGAGTCAACTATGTTTGTATATGGTATCCTATTGTATACACTTCCATCACCGGCTTCTAGAAATTGTCCATCTTTTTAGAGCCACCCCTTGAAATCATATTTGTCGGAGTAGGTGATGGCATTACTCGCACCTAAAAATAAAATTCAGACACCATGCCAATAAATCAATTTTTAGATGCAAATATATTGTTGTATTATATATGGAGTTTTTTTAGGAACGGATCATATTTTGGTCCTCTTCTAGAAAAAAAGGGTGCCACGCTTAAAGAGTGTTTTTGTAGTAGTGAAAATGGCCTCCAAGATTTTGCGCTCCTCCGCTAAACTAAAGGATCCTCCCAAAATTGACTAGCGCCATTGACAGCACTGGCGTGCGCGTATAGGATGCGCGAGCGACGTGGGAGACAAGCATCGTGCAGGTCCGCGGGACGTGGGAGTTGCAAGCGATGGGTGCCCGTTTGGATCAACTTGGCTCCGGCTCGACTGTGGCCGTTCAACACAACCTTTCCACGATGAGATGGGATCCATGCATGACCGGTCAATTCTGATTATACAGGATAAGAAATTAAATTAAATCAACCATCTAATTAGTGGTGAACTGAACAAAGGGAATATACGAGAGAAATAAAATAGATTTTATGTGTTAATTAGATTTCGTGAGCGTGATTTGTATCACAAGGAAGACGCCGACTCATTATTGCCTTTGTAAAGTTAACGCATGTCCCCAGTAGCCCTTCATTAGAGCAAGTACAATCAAGCTAGTCAGCATCTTTGCTGATGTGGTGAAAAGAAAGGAGGAGACACTTGGCTCTCATACAAGCAACAAGCTGGACACAAGCTCCTATATAGAGGTGGGGCCAAATGAGAGCAGATGTGAGTGAATAGGAAATAGAAGATAATAAATAGTAAAAAAGCAGTAATATGTAGACAAGTATATATACTACTATTGTATAACTTGGCTCTATCTAATAGACAATCACTTGTCTCTATTATTAATGTTGCTCTTCGTAGTAGGTCAGGGTTGGTTGACAAGTTGTACACTTTAATGAAGGCTATTTCAAGTGCTAGTTTTATAGAAGTTTGACGCGCATTAAATATAGTGTCACACAAGCTAATATGAAGATGTGGCAGAGAGTTTAAGATGAGAGAGAAGAAACAAGTTTTATCACGATAAAACTCTATTTGCATTACTCGCAAAAAAAACTCTATTTGCACATATACCAACTCCGGATAAATCATAAAATGAAATACTAAATGGTGCCTATGAAACACACTAATATAAAACTAATTGCATTGAAGAGGTAGTTTCAAACATTATTTTATTTTTTTGATGATGTGATCATTTTAGAAATATGAATATGAAATCCTCCATTACAATTAGTATTACTATGCACGGCTAACACGCGCGACACAAAATACAAACCGTCACTGTCATCTTCCCTTGCTCAGACTCAACAGTCACACTCACGCCATGTCCCACCTCGTGTTCCACGAGACAGTTGATTGGATAGCTAATTGAGATCCCCACAAATTAAAGAGTAGCTTAGCGAACCCACACACAATATAAATCCCCCGAAGGATTAGTACTCGACCCATCCAAGCAAAGACAACAAAAAGCACCTTCGAAAATTTGTGCTCGCGCACAGAAATGGCGGCTAAAACTGTTGCCCCCACTGACGCGGAGCTCCTGCAGGCGCAGGCCGGCCTGTGGCGCAACAGTCTCTTCTACCTCACGCCAATGGCACTGAGGTGTGCCGTCGAGCTACGCATCCCCACGGCGATCCATCGCCTTGGTGGAGCTGCCTCACCCACTGACCTGATCACTGCACTATCTCTCCCCCCTGCTAAGCTACCATTCCTTCGCCGCCTGCTGCGGCTCTTGGCTGCGTCGGGCGTCTTCACCGTTGAGAGCACAGAGGAGGGGATGTACTGCATCAACCCCATGTCCTACCTCTTGGTTGATGGCATCCCTGATGAGGTGCACATCAACCATACGTCTTTCGTGCTCACGGCCACGTCATCACGCTACATCGATGCGGCAATGGGGCTGGCTGATTGGTTCAAGAAGGACGTAGTGACACCACCATTCGAGGAGCTGCATGGAGCAACTTTGTTCCATGAGAGTATGGAGAGCCTTGACGAAGATTACCACAAAATGGCAAACGAAGCTCTGCAAGCCCACGACAACTTTGGGGATGAAATTGCGCTGCGGGAACTCCGTGACTTATTTGAGGGGATTCAATCAGTGACTTACTGCTGCGGAGCATCTGGTGATGACTCATTTGCCAGGGCCCTTGTCAAGGCCTTCCCACACATAAAGTGCACGGTGCTGGCCTATCCCAAAATGATTGACAAGAAACAGGCTGATGGTATGATAAACTATGTTGAAGGTGACATGTTCAGTTTCATCCCACCTGCTCAAACTGTGGTGCTAAAGGTAAAAAATTTTAGATTCTATTATGTGTCCCGTTGCTAATCAAAATTTCATGAACTAATTTAGACCATATAATGTAAAAATTTAGAATGTGAAACACTGCCATTTGAACACCAAAGTGACAACTTGGCATTTTTTTCACCTTGATGTTTATGACTTGCAACGTATCATAGAGAGAACCTGATCCCTAAGCATTCAAATAATGTGTGGGGGGGGAGGGCGACTAACCTGGCCTCTAGCCCATTTTTTTAATAAATAAAAAAATCTCACTAAAAGCTATAAATGTTCACCCGCTCAGTTACAAATCGTTGCATAACTTTGTTACGATCTCTACATGATAGTTTGTGCTGCACCACTGGACTGACGAGGATTGCGTGAAGATCCTAGCTCAATGCCGAAAAGCAATTCCTTCACGAAAGGATGGTGGGAAAGTTATCATTGCTGATATTGTGATTGACAACTGTCCGGGGCCAATGTTGGAAACCCACCTATTAATGGACGTTGCAATGATGACGATGACTAAAGGAAGGCAACGGGACGATAACGAATGGCGTCAGATTTTTATGAAAGCAGGATTCAGTGACTATAAGCTTCTAAAGCAATATGGAGCTCGTGGTGTCTTTGAGGTATATCCATAAGATTGCACCGGGGGCTTGGCATGATGTTGTAGTAACTAAATAAAGGTCATGCCTTAGAGTACAAGTGGATGAAGCAGTTGAGGTGACGGTCTTGGATGCTTTGTTTAGTTCCATATATAACTTTCATTTGGAGAAGTACAAGTGCATCTGTTGAAGAAGACAAATTAATAATATCTTCAAACCAAATGGCATTGGACATTATGCACTCTTTATTAATTTATGTGTTATCATAATATATCGTGGTTGTATGTTGCATGCAATATATGTTTTTGAGGAAAATTCAAACCACAATGGAAATATGCATGTTGCCTATAGCAGATTCGGAGTTGACTTCCTGTAGATAATTAGAGATTATGCTTGATGGCTTATGCTGATTCATTGTGTGAGAGAAATATTGTTAGCTGATGGCTTATGCTGATTCGTTGTGAGAGAAAAATACTGTTTGCTCATAAGCATAAGTCAAGCGAACAGGGCTTTAAAATATCCTACTGACTCAGCAAGTTAATGTGTTGTACAGCCGAGCCACTTAAAAAAAAGGAGGTGCGGTAGTGATGGCCTTGGATCTGGGATATCATTTTTCCTGTTAGTATGCTTTTTCTTTCTGTCCACTACTTGCTTCTGTCTGTAATGCCCGGTCCCGAGATTTTGGTGGCCCGGAGCGAGAATATAAAGGAGGCCCCTAATATATACATCAAAATAATAACAGTAGCATCAATCGATAATGTATATTAGTATTAAGGCATAGCCCCTAATAAACAATTTTGATCACTATTAAACAAAGACTCAAAGTGTAAATCATCAAACACCAATTGATAATGTATACTAGCATTAAGACACAAGGCTCAAAGTATCTATTAATGACCTGTAGGAATTAATCATACATACTGTCAGCCGCCGCATATAATTCTGAGATGGAGTCAAGAAGGATGCTAGTACGTCGTCGCTTGGTCGGGCGGAACGGACACTGGGCAACTCGGCAAAGTTCATCGGCATCAGAAAAATAGAGTTGACGTCGTTTTAGCGTGTCGGCTGCGAGATCAGATCAGGGCACCAGGTTGTAGTCAACATCTCGGTGTGCAGGAGGAGCTGAGAGGACAAACAAATTATTGGTTTAGAAACTACACATGTCTTCTGTTCTATAGGCCTGCTCAACACTCATTCTTCGGGGCTGGCCAAATGACATCATACTTAGCTAGCCGCTGCCTACTACGTATCCTATCTGTATACGCGATGAGAGGCCCCTCCGTTTTGGGGCCCGGGGCGGCCCCACGGCTCGACCCTCCACAAGACCGGCCCGTTACTTGCTTGTCGTGCGTCCATCAATATATAGCCGTGTCACTTGTGTGATCATACGACTCGTTGATGATTATTAGATCTACTAAAATATCGGCCAGCATCGTAGCCTCATCACTAGCTTTTATCTGGACATCAATACCCTTCCACTAACTCCTGCGGCCGAGATCTCTGAACATACATTAAACGACCGAAATAGCGATAAGAGGGATGATAAACGGGAGCTGATAAAAAAAATTATTTAAAAAAACTCAGTCTATATCCCAAAACACCTATAGCTCGTATAATCACTAAAGTCACGCACGTCAATTAATGATATGTCAACCCTAGAAACGACTAGAAGTTTCTCAATGTATTGCGAAAGCAAAACGATAGTATACGAAATTAACTTGACAATAATTAATCTAACCACAAACTTACACAGACTAGCAGTAGCTCAACTTAATAAAATAATGGCTAACAGGAAACATTCACCATTCTCTATTTATTGAGCTACTTTAAAGCAATGATGAGCTATTTCAAAGCAATCCCGAGATAATACATGAGCTCAAGCTATTTCACACTACGAAGATTAGATAATCAAGCCAAAGAAAATTAAATGCTCATAGCAATGGTTACACCAAATAAGCAAATTAGCTAATCCAGTACTGAACTCACCTGCCACACATGTTCCTTGGGCTGCTGCGCCTACGCACAGGGCCTGCTGCTCGCCCGCTGTTCCCTGCGCACAGTGGGCCCTGGCCTGCTAGCCGCCTGGGCCACGCACTGCGGCCTGCTCTGCCCGCAGCAGAAGCCTGCTGGCCTGCCACAGCTCCTGCCAGGCTGCTGGGCGCGCCGGCCTGTGCTTGCTGGGCTGGTTGCCCCGCGCAGCGCTCTCGTGGGCCGCGTAGCAGCTGAGCTGGCCCACTGCACCGCGCTACCCAGCACCTGCCGCGGGGTGCGTGAGGTCAGCCACCCTAGCTTGGAACTCTTAGGGCTCCTTTGGAAACTTTTATCCCCGCCCAGAACCCGGTCTTTTCCCGGGGCAGGGTGCCCGACCTGTATAGGCCGGACGGATTTCCCCGTGAAGCGCGCCCTCAGATTGGCGGTCCTAAATCAGCCCTTACAGATCACTGCCCCACCATTGAGGCACAAAACAAAATCGGACTGTGACTTAGAGTCATCTTTGTCTGTTTGAAAACTAGCATCGGTATAACCCTTTACAACAAATTATAGTATAGTGAATAAACATTATTTTCATAAACAAATAATATAGTGAATAAACTAAACAAATAATTAAACACATCACGAAGAAATTAATTATGTTGTTTATAAAAATGGAAATAAGAAAAAATATATAATAAAACAAAAAGAAATAAAACATAAAAAATAGATAAAATATTAAGAACTAGAAAAAAGCAAAAAAAGAGAGAACATCGTGAACACTTATAACGAATAAATTATTATATATGAATACCAAAGTTTAACAATTTTTTTCAGATTTTGTTGTCTTTTAGGAGCTGAGAGGACAAACAAATTATTGGTTTAGAAACTACACATGTCTTCTGTTCTATAGGCCTGCTCAACACTCATTCTTCGGGGCTGGCCAAATGACATCATACTTAGCTAGCCGCTGCCTACTACGTATCCTATCTGTATACGCGATGAGAGGCCCCTCCGTTTTGGGGCCCGGGGCGGCCCCACGGCTCGACCCTCCACAAGACCGGCCCGTTACTTGCTTGTCGTGCGTCCATCAATATATAGCCGTGTCACTTGTGTGATCATACGACTCGTTGATGATTATTAGATCTACTAAAATATCGGCCAGCATCGTAGCCTCATCACTAGCTTTTATCTGGACATCAATACCCTTCCACTAACTCCTGCGGCCGAGATCTCTGAACATACATTAAACGACCGAAATAGCGATAAGAGGGATGATAAACGGGAGCTGATAAAAAAAATTATTTAAAAAAACTCAGTCTATATCCCAAAACACCTATAGCTCGTATAATCACTAAAGTCACGCACGTCAATTAATGATATGTCAACCCTAGAAACGACTAGAAGTTTCTCAATGTATTGCGAAAGCAAAACGATAGTATACGAAATTAACTTGACAATAATTAATCTAACCACAAACTTACACAGACTAGCAGTAGCTCAACTTAATAAAATAATGGCTAACAGGAAACATTCACCATTCTCTATTTATTGAGCTACTTTAAAGCAATGATGAGCTATTTCAAAGCAATCCCGAGATAATACATGAGCTCAAGCTATTTCACACTACGAAGATTAGATAATCAAGCCAAAGAAAATTAAATGCTCATAGCAATGGTTACACCAAATAAGCAAATTAGCTAATCCAGTACTGAACTCACCTGCCACACATGTTCCTTGGGCTGCTGCGCCTACGCACAGGGCCTGCTGCTCGCCCGCTGTTCCCTGCGCACAGTGGGCCCTGGCCTGCTAGCCGCCTGGGCCACGCACTGCGGCCTGCTCTGCCCGCAGCAGAAGCCTGCTGGCCTGCCACAGCTCCTGCCAGGCTGCTGGGCGCGCCGGCCTGTGCTTGCTGGGCTGGTTGCCCCGCGCAGCGCTCTCGTGGGCCGCGTAGCAGCTGAGCTGGCCCACTGCACCGCGCTACCCAGCACCTGCCGCGGGGTGCGTGAGGTCAGCCACCCTAGCTTGGAACTCTTAGGGCTCCTTTGGAAACTTTTATCCCCGCCCAGAACCCGGTCTTTTCCCGGGGCAGGGTGCCCGACCTGTATAGGCCGGACGGATTTCCCCGTGAAGCGCGCCCTCAGATTGGCGGTCCTAAATCAGCCCTTACAGATCACTGCCCCACCATTGAGGCACAAAACAAAATCGGACTGTGACTTAGAGTCATCTTTGTCTGTTTGAAAACTAGCATCGGTATAACCCTTTACAACAAATTATAGTATAGTGAATAAACATTATTTTCATAAACAAATAATATAGTGAATAAACTAAACAAATAATTAAACACATCACGAAGAAATTAATTATGTTGTTTATAAAAATGGAAATAAGAAAAAATATATAATAAAACAAAAAGAAATAAAACATAAAAAATAGATAAAATATTAAGAACTAGAAAAAAGCAAAAAAAGAGAGAACATCGTGAACACTTATAACGAATAAATTATTATATATGAATACCAAACTATTACACCCTAAAATAGCACTATTTAAATTTTAGGAATTAAATAAATAATTTCTAGGAACTAAAATCAAATATAAGGTTTAGAAACATTTTTGTTGCATTTATGCTGCTGCATTGAGTTTTGGTTGCTAGTGGTTCAAACAAAAATTTAAATCTAGTTTAAATTCGAATTTGAATCGCTTTGTTTTGAGCTCTAGAAAAATTGTTTTGGCCTGAGTTTGATTTCGCCCCATGAACTCTTTCCTCAGATTGCTTTCGCTCCCTCTTCTTTTTCTCCGTGCCCAGCCCGCCAACAGCCGCGCCCCGGCCCGCTTGTGCGGAGATTTTTATCATTTTGACCATGAAATTGTTAGGCTTCTCTAAAATGATCACCCTACGTTGAGCTTATCTAAAATGATCACCCTACGTTGAGCTTATCTAAAACGATTACGAATCCGATGGTCCATACGCTAGAATGATCAAATTGGAGTTTAACAATTTTTGTGATATTTTGTTGCCTTTTCTCCATTGAAACTGACCAAAATACCGCTCTCCTCTCTCTCTCTCCCTCTCCCTCTCTCCTCTATCTCTCCCTCGTCGCCCGGACTTCCTCGTCGCCCGGATCATGTCCTCGTCTTCCCCGAAACCGACGACCTCCACCGCCGCTGACTGCCGCGGGAGATCGAAGATTGCGCCGGCGTCGCCTCCTGAAGCTTGCTCCGGGCGCCCCCCCTACCGTGGCCCTCCCGCGATGCGTAGGTCGACGCGCAGGGGACGGCACGCGGCGGCGTCCGGTGGGTGCGGCGACGACAGCTGGTGGCGGCGGCG
>OAMR01001097.1:152352-163186 GCA_900205405.1 Echinochloa crus-galli
GGGAGGGGGAGGGGAAGTGGAGAGAGAGGTGATTACGATGAAGCTGATAGTGATGATTCCGACGGTGAGAACTACATGTCGGAATCTGAAGAATAAGGATCCGTGGGTTAGACTACCATTTGTTTGGAAAAACAACAAATAAACTTGTTATCCTGAGTCTTATGTAAGGTTATTTAATTGAAGAGTGTAAATGACTTGCTGGATATGTTGTACAAAAAATCCTGAATTATCGGATGGATATAGTGTCTAAAATTCTGGATATGCTGTATAGAATACTGAATTATTGTATCTGTTGTGTTATTCTGCAGTGAAGATGAAAACTTTAATAGCTGGATTTGGTTCTTAATGCAGCTGAAAGGGTCTTAATGCTGCTGTTTCTCAAGCTTTTGTAGATAGCCACCACGCTTTCTGTTTGCATCATATCATGGAGGAACTTTCTGTTTGCATTGTATCGTATTGAAGCTTTTGAAGATAGCCAACATATGGAATTGAAAAGAGAGTTGAGGAAAGGGCCATAGTCACAACAAATAAAGAATTTTACTCGTGCAGCACAGGAATTTTAACGCATCCATTGAGAGCATAAGGAATATATACACTAAGAGCATAGGAATATGTACACATTTTGTGGCGATTGAACATTCTAAAAAGCAGCCATTAAAAAGGTCTGCAAGAAAGAGGTTCACATGACACAACTAATTCTTCATTTCTTGGAGCCATCTTCACTAGTTCTTCTATCTTAGCTGGGATTACTCAATTACTGGGTCTCTAAAAATTACTGAATCTCTAAAAATATGTACATATTTTTTGCCGACTAGCAGCCCTCGGAAAAAGAGAAAAAACAACCAAAAACACATGATGTGGGCCCCCCTGCACCACCTTGTACATCCAAACTACTTAGGCTGCATGCAGCTGGCCTGGTGCCAGAACTTCAAGAACAGCAGGTAAGGGCCTTTCGCCATTGCGCTTGTGGAATAGGATGTAGTACAGAATCTGAGCTCTGTACTGCAGTCCAAGTAGCTGCATATAATTATACATGCATTGTGAGAAAAAAGAAGGGATGAAAAAAGGTTGAAACTTGAATGAAACATTATTGTGACAGAAGATACTAACAGGATTTATGTCGATTGTCAACTTCCGATTCTCCCCATCGTAATGCTCTAAAAACAACATCACAAAAAACCCACAGTCATTTTGTAGAACCTGCTTGGGGACTGGGACATATGGCAATCCCCAATTGCTGAAATCTGGAAACCTTCCTTTACTGAATGTACGGAACATGTCATTGAGCCTGGAGCGTATCCGGTAAAATATGGATCCATGATATTCGTTCAGCTCCGCATAAGTAAATGAATAAGAATCGAGTATATCAATTTGTCTATGGATCAAATTCACACAGTACAATGACCAATGGTTGCCGTGGTGCACTGGGAACAAAACCTGCCGGGTGTGAGAAAAGAACTACATTTTAGGCATTGTAGTGTGACTTTACATAGGAAGAGAAAAAGAATACAGCACAGGAAAAATAGGTGTGGGAAAAAGGAAGGTTTGAGTTGCTTACAAGTTTAGTATGCGAAATTAGGAGGGGATCACACAGATCCTCTAGAAGAAAAAGTGCATCCTCGGGTGAATATTTTGCACCAGTGAAATAGTCCTCACATAAGATAATTTCATGTTTTTTTGTAAAGAATCAGTGAGTATTACTGAACAAAAAAATTAGCATACAGATAAGAAAAAAACAGTTACTGATTGAGATGAAATGCTAATGAACAAAAGAATTACTGGACAACTGACTGCAAGTGAAGCCGGCAGAATCAACCTATAGCTAGCAGAAAGATGATCTTCTTCATAGTCATCTAACATCAAGCACTGCCCAAAAAACGTGATGAAACCATTCTCACAGTTCTTGCCGTCGGCAAAAGATTCAAGAATGTCGGATCGGAACTCCAGGCAAGAATCAATTACATGGCTCCTATAACATTCTCTTGCAGCCAGTAGACATTTCCTGCACATGGATGTAGGTACCCGCACACAAGTCATTGGTTTATTTTTTGGTATGACATGTACTAGAGTACTGAATGCAATAACATGGATCCTGTTTTGTCAAAAAAAAAACTTACGAGTCTAGCTCTCGGCTTCTAGGCAGTGTCAAAATGGTGTCCCGGAGCTTCATTGATAGTTCAACATCCGGAGGTCTGCAGTGAAACTTTAGCTTGCATTTTGTTGTTGTAACCTTGCTCGCAAGATCGGACATTTCCAATTCACATCCCAGCTCGGGGGGGTATTGTAGCCCCATCTTCTTTCTTGGAAAGCGCCTTTTATATTGCACAGCAGGTGCTCCACTCTCGGTGTTATTGCCATTGTTTTGCAATGAAGACTTACGCACAGAGGGGCGAGCACTCATTTCAATCTGTAGTGGGGATTTATACAAAGAGAAAATGATATAAACAGTGCTCGACAGTTTAAAAAAACGAAAAAGACAAAAAACCAAAAGGAAAAAAAAATGATGTGTATACTCAGAAATCACCTTGGTTGCTGTGTGAAATGGCTTCATAGGTGATGCTCCCGTACCGCCTTGACCCTCTGCTGATCCCTGAGTTTCACTGATATCGCGGAGTACAGTTGATATATCATTCCAGGCCTCCCTATCAAACACATGCTCTAAGACACCTGATGATTCATGTGTGTGTTGCGAGCTTTGGTGCAAAAATGATGACGCTGATTTTTCAAACACCGGGACTGACTTGTCAAACATCGGCGATTTGTCAAAATCAACAGGCGGTGCAGGTGGTGTGATAAAACTACATCCAACCGATATTCTCTGTTGAAAAATAAAAATTACTGAATAAAAAGTAAAATAAAACAGACGATTATAACTGAATTACAGTATTACTGGAACTCCTAATAAAATACTTGGTTAATATCAGTATTACTAAGTTACATGAGAAAAAATACAAAAAAGAAAATGCCAACCTCATTAGCCCGGGTGGGAATGCTGCCATCACCCTCATTGGATAACCTGACAGAATCACTAGCCTGGATGATTGTTGGCGGTCGTTACAGTCCAATTTCGACCACCAATACTCGGGATAAAATGAGAGACTATGCAACATTCCATGTACTTAGGTTTGATTTCTAATAAAGTTCCACGAGTTTTGGTGAGTGTCGTGTTTGCAGGTACAATGTTTACAAATACGTGCTATAGGGGTCGGAAATGACCGAATCGGCCGAATGACATGTTCGGCCGGTTACCCCCCTTAGCTGTACGGGCCGGCGGGAGCCGTCCACGTCAGCGACAACTCAACGAACACATAAAACGACACGTGGACGACCGCTAACTCATCCCGGGCCAAACCAACGCAAAACCATGCAACCAGAGGCAGCCCAGGAGGGGTCCAGAGGCTAAGGCGGTGCAGGGGAGGGCCGGCCACGGGCCAGGCCTGTTCGGCCGAACCGACCCCCTGCCCAAACCGCCTCCAGGAGCTCGTCTACACCGTCCAGAGCAAAGGCGGCAGGATCAAGGGTTCGGCCGAACCCTACAGTTCGGCCGAACCGACTTTGGTGGCCGGAATCCCAGGGGGTACTTCGGCTAAAGGACTCCTACTCAAGCTCAACCGACCCTGGAAGCTATAAATAGGCCCCTAGTTCACACTTGTAACACACACCACTCAAGCCAAGGAGCTCTTCCACTTCATTTCTAGTAGAGTAGGTTAGTTTAGTTGGGAGTTAGAGTCGAGTCGAGCTGTGCCTCGGAGGTTCCGGAGTCGTCTTCAGAAGCTCTGGTATTAGCTCTTGTATCTTTTACTTTATCTTTTGTTTGACATTCAAGTTATCAATATATTATCTGCTTTACTCTGCTTATGCTTTATATAGTTGCTTCTACTTTCATCTAATTGCTTCTATATCGTGTTTAGACTATAGTCAGTTCTAGTTCTCAGTGCTCTTAGTTCTTTCTCAAGTCTCTGTCCTATTTGGTTCTTTGTCTCTGCTCACACTAGCAGTGACTTGTCATTGGGGTGTGAGTAAGAGTTGCTTGCTTCTGCTAGCGAAGTAAGTAGTTATTGATTTGTGTAGTAGTGGTTCCTAGACTTGTCAGTAGCCTTAGTTTCTGCTCGTCACAACGGAGGTGGTAGCCGGGAGGTGGTCACAGCCCTTCCGGTCTTTGTAGCCCATCACGTTAGTTCCGGTGTCCTAGGACCCAAGGTTCAGGGTAGTCGGCACCCCTTCTCATCCCTTTCTGCGTGTCGGAGGCCCTGTAGTCCCCAAAGAAGACAATAGACTTATTCCAGACCTACTAGTGCTGGCTCTGTAGCCGAAAGTACGACCTCGTGTTGTGCCTCCTCAGAAGCAACTCCTTCCGACGAATCCAGTCCTTCCCGTCGTTGACCAGGCTACATCGAGGATGGCCAGCAAGACGATCCGTGAGTTCTCCGCTCCATCAAGCGAGAACGTGTGTACCGGACCAGCTCCGCCAGTCGGAGGTGGTAGTTTCGAGCTCAAGCCAGCCCTCATCAACATGGTTCAGGCTAGCCCGTTCTGTGGCAAGCCACACGAAGATGCCAATGCCCATCTCCAGCATTTCCTAGAAATTTGCAACACCTTCACCATCCGCGGAGTAAGTATCGATGCCATTCGCCTTCGTTTATTTCCTTTCTCATTATTGGGCAAGGCGAAACAATGGTTCTATGCTAACCGCGAAGCCATAGATACTTGGGATAAATGCACTAGCGCTTTCTTGCTAAAATTCTTTCCGGTTGGGAAAACCAACGCCCTCCGGAACAAAATAGCTAGTTTCCAGCAGCCAAAAGATTAAACAGTCCCGGAGGCATGGGATCGCCTCCAGGACTATATCTGGTATTAGCTCTTGTATCTTTTACCTTCCTTTTGTATGACATTCAAGTTATCAATATAGTATCTACTTTATTCTACTTGTGCCTTATATAGTTGCTTCTACTTTAATCTAGTTGCTTCTATATTCCCGTCCTCGGGGATCAAGACATACTCTCACCCATGTTTCCCATAACGCCTTTCGGTAACTACTGGTAAGCTAGAGACATACAAGTTACTTGTCCAAGACCAGAGCCATTATAGTTCTGGCGGTGGCGACAGGCTCCTGGGTTGCCGCTTTAAGAACCGGACCTTAAGGAGAGACACTAGAGCAAAGCACACAGCACATGCTACTAGACAAAGCACGAAGCACATGCTCTAGCTCCCTAAACCATGTTGCTAAAAAGCAAGTTTTATCCATCAAGTTGTAGTGAACCATTAAATCAAAGTTAACGTTTGCATAATAGTGACAGTAGCTGCGCCTAGCAAAAATCTACCCATATGCATCAACCCGGGGTAATCAAGGTACAGGATAATCAAAGCTAGGTACAAACTTAAAAGGGATAGCAATTTAGACACATGCATATGAAAGTAATAAATTATGTAAAGGATGTGTTTCGGTAGCAAGGATTGGTCGTGCTATACTTGCCTTTATCCAAATGTTAGCTGCTTAGAATCTTGAACTCTTGCTCTTGCTCTCGCTCTTGCCCTTAATCTTCCGAGTCTCGAACCTCGCTCCTTCTACTCGAAGCAAGCAACGGCGCAGACATACAAGCAAACAAACAAGTACAACTAAGAACAGTACACCAATCAAAAGAAGAGCTTTAAAAGAGCGCGCTAAAGGATAGGGCTTGGTTCTATGGTCACGGGAGCGCAAGAATCGCTGAAAACGGAACTAGGGTTGGAAAGATAAAGCTGTTCGAAGGATTTTAATTATAAAACAATACATCTATATGCTTGGTTGATTTTAATTAAAGAAAAAAACATAAGTAAAGGTGATTCAAATAATTTAATTTGAATTTGTAAAACCGAGGTAAAACTTAATCACATTTTATTTATAATGTTTATGTACAGATTATACATAGTTAAATATTTAATTTGAAAATATAACATGTGAGAGCATCTAACAAAAACATATCATATTTCGTGTTTAGCTAGCCCATAGTGCTTTAATAAAATGATAGAAACTCAAGTTGCTCAGTTAGCTGCTGCTGTTCCTGTCACTGAATCGGGGAAGATTCCGGGGCAACCCGAGCCTTCCATCGAGACAGTGAATTCTATCACTACCAGGCATGGTAAGATGTCTCGTAGTGTACTCCGCACTAACCACGCAGGGAAGGTCGCACACATCCGAGTGCTGACACCAAGATGGACCTACTTGCCAAGAGCTGCAAAGAAGGCGATCATCAAAACCTCTCCGGACCGGAAGGAAGATCCCGGAGTACCCGTCATTCAATGCACGATCTGGAATCGTCGTATTGATGATGCGCTCTGTGATCTGGGGGCCAGCGTCAACATCATGTCTAAGGTATTATTTAAAAAGTTATGCTACCCTACTCTATCTCCTACTACTGCCCAGGTTCAGCTTGCGGATTCAACCATCGGCTACCCCGAGGGGGTGATCGATAATGTACCGGTCCGCATTTGGGGACGTTACGTTCCTGTGGACTTCGTTGTCCTCGACACGGGAAACGACCACTCGTTTTCCCTTGTCTTGGGCCGGCCGTTCTTGAACACCTCCCGGGCTAGAATCGATATGGATGCGAGAGAAATCTCGTTCCGTATCGACAGAAGGTTGACATATTTCAAGTTTCAACCTCGGGAAGAAAGGAAGGCAGAGCCACTCACACCGGAGCAGAGGAGTGCCGAGTGTTTCCTCAAGGCTCTCATTAAAGGAGAGCTGGAAATACTCGGTGGCGAGCAGCTAAAGTGGAATGAGCCAACAAAGCCGACGACTGCAGAAGAAATGAACTTCCTCGTAAAGAAATACGAGGAAGAGCAAGCCCTCTGGAATTCTCCAGAGACACCGATCCCACCGCCACCGACACTGAAGAAGAAGAACAAGAAAATGTGGCGGAAGAAGGTTGAATCGTCTGAGTCATCCACTCCGGGACCGGACGGTGACAAGAGCACCTGAAGACAGGAGAAGTCCCGCTCGCGGACTTAAAAGCTGAGCTCTCGAGGAAAACCGGTATGTATCTCATATTTCCCTTCCAAATTTCAATTTCTCAATTGCATTTGCATGTTTCCCTTTCCAAAATAAATGAACCACTTGAATAAAAATTTGAGAGAGAGTAGAAAAATTTTGCAAGCTTTGTTAAAAATAATTGGACATATGCTAAAATTTTTACCTAGGATGAATGTAATTGGTAACTTTTATCATTTTCACTCCTTATAGAACATCTCCAATTATTTACCATCACCACCAATCAGCAACAAACATGTCTACCCCACTAAAATGGCTGCACTCATACCAATGATCATCAACATAGCAGCAAGGGGATGATTCCACTAAAAACAACTTTGGTCATGTCAATGTTGGATCTCACCTACCACTAAATTCCACTCACATGTCCTTAGAAAATTGTTGGCCACACAAAATTCCGTGGAATCAAAGCAAGGGGAGGTGCTCCACTCAGGGAGGAGTGCCCTGGCCACCCAGGCCTGGTTCGGGCGAACCAGAGCGTTCGGGCGAACCAGGGGCAGCACCCCCCCTCAGCCTATAAATTGCTAGCCTTGCTTGTTTGCTTCCTTGCACCATTCACTCACTCTCCCATTCTGAAAATTCTGCTAGAAGCTCTCTCTCTCTCTCATTTCTTTGCTCAAGTGCTTGGTCAAGTCCTTGCCCAAGTTCTTGCCCAAGTTTTGGTCCACTTGCATAACTAGAAAATCCCAGAAATACTTTGCCTTTGTTGTGATCCTAGTGCTGAATTTCTGGACGATTTTGTGGTGGTCACCTACACCCACAAGAACGACTAACCTTTTGTGGTGGTTTTTATCCCCGCAAGAACGACTAACTCTCTCGGACGACTGACTTGATTTTCTTGTGCTTACCATATATTCAGTCCTTCGGGTAGTCGTTGTGCACTAACTGTTTGCAGGATCATGTCGAAGTTCATCGCTGCACTCCGTCGCTCCACCCGGCTTAACCGCCGTACGGACGATGCTGGGAGTTCCCCAGCTCCGTCCCAAGGCTCGAGTCGGATGGACACGGACGAGTACGGAGCAGCCGGCTCGGGATGGGGCCATGCCACGCCCCCGGCCAGGCAGCTCCTGAGCGAGAGTGACATCAACCTTAGAACAGAACGGGAGCAGAACACCTTCAACGAGCTTCAGCTGAAGGAGTTCGAGCACACCCGTGTGTTTGAGCAAGATTTGCTCAAGGACACGGGGATGGACGTAGAGTTCGCACGTGTGTATATAGAGCTTTAGCTATTCTCAAATTTAGAGGCACATTATTTTTCGAGTTAGTTGGTCTTTATTTATATGGAGAAAAACTCTTCAATCTATTGTCTATTAGCAATACGGGATAATTGTGTGCACGTGTGGGGAGGTAGGGGCCCACCTGGCCGGAGGTGGGTACGCGCGGGCAGGTACAAAACGCTGGGTGAAAAAAGTTTTACGGAGAATGAACTAAAAGCGTCTGGAACATACATTTTTTCTAGCGTTTTTGTTCTTCCCTCCTACCAAAGCCTGACAGGTGGGTCCCCTGTGAGAGGATGGGAGTGGTTTTTTGGTGGGAATCGTTTTCATTTCTCTAGGATCCTTTTAGTATAGATATGAGATCATATAAAAAAGTTAGTATTCAAAACATACATCCACTAACTCTCTCACATACAAGATGTTTCAATTTTGTAAATGTTGTTATGAAAAAATGTGAAAAATCTTCTCAACTTTTTATTATAGCATGTATGTGTGATACCATCATTTCATGACAAATCTCATGATTTTCAGACTTAATTTTCTTTTTTTAGAATTTAAAAATCATTCGAACACATGTTTGTGAACATATTTCTTGACATCAGTTGTTCGATTTTTTTATTTAATGGGTAAGGCTTCAAACTAGGCTAAATAACATGAATATAATTGTTTACTCATTGTATTATATTATCTGAATCACATGCAGATTAAATTTGACTTTATTCAAAAAATGATTGTAATGTAATGTAATTAATTAATTAATTAATTAATTATAGCAAACAAACACAAAAATGTACCAAATTTTAACACTTAGTAACACATGTTGTATGTGGATAATATCAAAAGTTTTGAGGCTAAAAGAGACAAAAAACTTAAATCTTTGCCGAGTGTCAATTAAACACTTGGCACTCATCCAACACTCGGCAAAGATGTGGTGTGCCGAGTACAGGAACAAAAACACTCAGCAAAGCTTCAAAATTTTAAAGTATGTGAGTTTTTCTTTTTTATTTTTTTAAAAGTTATCTTTGTCGAGTGCCACCAAATCCGGCACTCGGAAAAACTTAATTTTTTTAAAATTATCTTTGCCGAGTGTCGATTGCAAGACACTCGTGAAAGCCCCTACTTGCCGAGTGTCGTATTTCACCGAGTGTATATCTCTCGGCATTCGGCAAAGGTGCCCGAGAAAATAACACTCGGTAGAGACCTGGACACTCGACAACTATAAGGTTTCCCGTAGTGTCTGATTAGCTAGTCTAGTAGGCCAGAATATCATAGGCTTGACCTCATAACTGACAAAGGGCTTGTTGATTGCTTCTATTGTGCTGCTCGTGCGGCTGCTTGGGTACTGAATGGAGTGCTGCTCATAGACCAGCCATGTAGGCCAATCAATATCAAGCTCTCTGATCTCAACCTTCAGTCTCTGCTCATCGGCACTAATACTTGCAGCTGTACTTCATAAAATAAAGTTTCATGTTCTTTGATTCCCTCTCCCAAAATCTGTGAAGTAGAGGCATGGGCTATGCAAAAAGAAAAAAAAAGCATGCCAAGTGGCATGGCAAAAATATGAGAAAAAGAAAAGCATGTCAAAAGCACTGCGCCTAGACGGACGCCAAACGCGTCGCGCCGCCCAGTGAGATGAGAGAGAGAGGTGGAGGAAAGAGAGGTGTATTTTATTGGCAACGGAGAGGTGGGATCTGGGTGGTGAGGTTTGGACCAATAGGAAGCCCCTATTTTGAAGGGATGGATTGCTGATGTGGCGAGTTATGTTTTCTCTATGGGCTTGTAACGAAATTTTGGATGGTTAAACAATTTCTAATAAAAAAGTTGTAAACTACAAGCTTTTATATCTATTTGAGACCGACAACTTTAGAACATATTTACATACGAGGTCATTTTGAAATTTTAAAAATTCAAAATTTCAAATTAGATACAATATAAGGATATTTTAAAGTGTTTAACAATCTTACATTAAAAAGATATCAACTACAAAGTGTTAGATTTTATGGATTTGTATAACTTTAATATATAACTTATTTACATTTGGGATCATTTAAAATTTTTAAAATTTCAAATTTCAAATTAGATAACTTATAATAACATTTTGAGTTATTACACAATCTCAAATACATAAGTTGTCAATTTCAAAGTTTTAGATTTCGTTGATGTGTACGACTTTGGTATAAATTCTTTTTTTCACTAGTTGGTTGCACGTGCGCACGCACGTGTGTATATAAAGCTTTAGGTATTCTCAAATCTAGAGGCACATCATTTTTCAAGTTAGTTGGTCTTTATTTATATGGAGAAAAACTCTTCAATTATTATTTATTAGCAATACGGGATAATTGTGTGCACGTGTGGGGAGGTAGGGGCCCACCTGGCCGGAGGTGGGTACGCGCGGGCAGGTACAAAACGCTGGGTGAAAAAAGTTTTACGGAGAATGAACTAAAAGCGTCACATGTAATTTTTTCTAGCGTTTTTTTTGGAGGCAGTTTTTTGGTGAGAAGCGTTTTCAATACTTTAGAATCCTTGTAGTATAGATAAGTAGAGATTAGGTATTAAATTGATTACTGACCAATTTATGAAAATCTTG
>OAMR01001097.1:163939-207662 GCA_900205405.1 Echinochloa crus-galli
TATTCTCAAATTTAGAGGCACATTATTTTTCGAGTTAGTTGGTCTTTATTTATATGGAGAAAAACTCTTCAATCTATTGTCTATTAGCAATACGGGATAATTGTGTGCACGTGTGGGGAGGTAGGGGCCCACCTGGCCGGAGGTGGGTACGCGCGGGCAGGTACAAAACGCTGGGTGAAAAAAGTTTTACGGAGAATGAACTAAAAGCGTCTGGAACATACATTTTTTCTAGCGTTTTTGTTCTTCCCTCCTACCAAAGCCTGACAGGTGGGTCCCCTGTGAGAGGATGGGAGTGGTTTTTTGGTGGGAATCGTTTTCATTTCTCTAGGATCCTTTTAGTATAGATATGAGATCATATAAAAAAGTTAGTATTCAAAACATACATCCACTAACTCTCTCACATACAAGATGTTTCAATTTTGTAAATGTTGTTATGAAAAAATGTGAAAAATCTTCTCAACTTTTTATTATAGCATGTATGTGTGATACCATCATTTCATGACAAATCTCATGATTTTCAGACTTAATTTTCTTTTTTTAGAATTTAAAAATCATTCGAACACATGTTTGTGAACATATTTCTTGACATCAGTTGTTCGATTTTTTTATTTAATGGGTAAGGCTTCAAACTAGGCTAAATAACATGAATATAATTGTTTACTCATTGTATTATATTATCTGAATCACATGCAGATTAAATTTGACTTTATTCAAAAAATGATTGTAATGTAATGTAATTAATTAATTAATTAATTAATTATAGCAAACAAACACAAAAATGTACCAAATTTTAACACTTAGTAACACATGTTGTATGTGGATAATATCAAAAGTTTTGAGGCTAAAAGAGACAAAAAACTTAAATCTTTGCCGAGTGTCAATTAAACACTTGGCACTCATCCAACACTCGGCAAAGATGTGGTGTGCCGAGTACAGGAACAAAAACACTCAGCAAAGCTTCAAAATTTTAAAGTATGTGAGTTTTTCTTTTTTATTTTTTTAAAAGTTATCTTTGTCGAGTGCCACCAAATCCGGCACTCGGAAAAACTTAATTTTTTTAAAATTATCTTTGCCGAGTGTCGATTGCAAGACACTCGTGAAAGCCCCTACTTGCCGAGTGTCGTATTTCACCGAGTGTATATCTCTCGGCATTCGGCAAAGGTGCCCGAGAAAATAACACTCGGTAGAGACCTGGACACTCGACAACTATAAGGTTTCCCGTAGTGTCTGATTAGCTAGTCTAGTAGGCCAGAATATCATAGGCTTGACCTCATAACTGACAAAGGGCTTGTTGATTGCTTCTATTGTGCTGCTCGTGCGGCTGCTTGGGTACTGAATGGAGTGCTGCTCATAGACCAGCCATGTAGGCCAATCAATATCAAGCTCTCTGATCTCAACCTTCAGTCTCTGCTCATCGGCACTAATACTTGCAGCTGTACTAGCTACTGCATCCAGCTTTAGCAAGTAGGAATGCACAGTACTGCACATCAAATGAGGGCTGCATCACGGTGAATCCCATCTTTGCCGTGTGCTATGGTTGTGGCACTGCACACGGCAAAGTTTTGTACACACGGCGAAAGATGGATTTCCGGTAGTGTAGGATATTCACTTGTACTGCTAACTTCCATCCTTAATCTTGTGTCGACCACTACAATCAATCTTATGACGACCATCTATTGCATCTGCTATGTCAGGGCAAAGCCTCCGCTGTAGCTGAGTCCTTAATCTTGTGGCGGCTGATCTACTCCATTTATCTGCGCCAAGCACCCGTGTGCTACATCTAGACACTAGCTTCCTTCTCTGTTGTTGCCAATCAAGAACTGCAGACGAGGGCTGGCTAATTACCAGTTCCACTCTTTGCCACCAATGAGCAACAACTGGCTTTCACGGGCTCATGGCAAACCCACGAGGGCTGCCTTACTGCCGGCAGTGCGCCGGCTATGTCAACAGAATGGTGTGCTGCAATCTCCGGCAAGCAGATCCTATCGCAATCTTCCGTAGACCTCGCCCTTGTTTAGTTCTAAAGTTTGGGCACCCAAACTTTGAAAAAGGCCATAAATTAATACGACACTGTAGCGTTTCATTTGTATTTATAAATAATTATCCAAACATTGATTAATTAGGCTTAAAATGTTCATCTCGTAAAGTATAACAAAACTGTGCAATTAGTTTTTGATTACATAACATTTAGTACTACATGTATGTGCCGATATTTTAATATGATGGGAATTTTTTTTACATAGTAAAATTTAGGGGTGAATTTTGAGAACTAAACAAGGCCTTAATTGGCCTCTTCTTTTCTGCTCTCGGCGTGTGTCATGTGTGCGTGTGCTGCGGCGGCAGCCTTTACAGTGTGGTAAGGTCCCCTGCCTTGCCGATGGAAGCCAAGGGCCTGAAGAGCTCGTATATTCCGAACGCAGTAGTGTAGTATTCGACAAGCTATTATCTATTAGCACAGGTTTCCTTCTCTTCAACTTGACTTTTTCATAATTCTCTAGGGTGTAAGCCATGCATTGTCGCCTTGGCCCCACAGCGCCATCATTGGGGATCATGTCGACACGACGAGCACCACTCTCTCCTACCAATGTTGGGCTCTCTTTTCGTATGAGCACGGATGAGCAATAATGTACGGGTTGCAGAATAACTCCAGCTAGTTTTTAAAATCCGAACCTACAGCTATGTAGATATTTCCCGAGAAAGCAAGAGCAGTTGTATCATGTAAACTCTTTAATTTGGACAACGATGCATAATTTTTACCACTCGATCACATGGTCAAATCAACAATATCTCTCAGAAAGATTCCATCCGCCTATGTAGATTTCACTCATATGACAAATAGATTCACTCCACGCAAACCTTATCACCAATGACCCACAGCTGTTGCGCGTGTAGTCTCTCTCGGTCCCGCACCACATTCATTTCCATGCATGCCATACACGTGGGAATGATTTCTATTCCATCATTATCATATGTTCCAAACTCCCCGATGTTGCTGGGTGTTGCATGACCTGTATGCTATGCACACAGAACAACGAACCAAGAGGCTGTTATATGCCATGCCATCTATATATATGGTCTAAAATTCGTTTCAGTTTCCAGTGATCAACGATCTTTCTGCTTAGTCGTCACTAGTGCTTATTGCACCGCACACAATGGCTAGCAAGCTATCGGCACTTCTTCTCGTCTCCACCACCCTCCTCGCCGCGGCGGTGTACTTCCGCCGAGACACTGGCAGCTCCTCTGACGGCAGCGCCACCGCCACAACGCACCTACATTTCTACATGCACGACCAGTACACCGGCCAAAACCCGACAGCCGCGCTCATCGTCTCCGGCAGGGCGCCGCTTCCCGACGCCACGGACACCTCGCGCCGGTTCGGGGACATCGCCGTGATGAACAACGCGCTCACGGAGGGGCCCCAGCGTGGAAGCCCACGCGTGGGCACCGCGCAGGGGTTCACCGTGCGCGTGGCGGAGCGCGGATCGGTGAACGCGCTGAGCATGCACCTGGTGATGGAGGCCGGCCAAAACGCGGGCAGCTCGCTCGTGGTGAACAGCAGGGTCGACACCGACTTGGCCGTGCGCAAGTCCGTGATCGTCGGCGGCACCGGCCGTTTCCGCTTCGCGCGGGGCTACGCGCTGAGTCGAAGTTACGATTATGACTTGGCCAAGGGCGGCGTGTTGTTGAGGTCGACGTGTACCTGTACTAGGTATATGCATGGCCATGGCTTCGTGCATTCTCTTCCTTATTATCAGTTTGAAAAAGAGAAGAAATAAAGCCATTCCTGTCGTCTCTGACAATTCCCAAATTGCCCGTGAATGAAATTCGTGACAGGTTGCTTACTAAGCAATTTTCATGTTCCCTTGCAGCTGATTCATTAGTTCCCTCCAATTCAGTGTTCAACATTTCAAACTGTTCTTTACTATACAAGAAATGATGGAAGTACCTGTGGAGGAATATCATTTATATATGTTGATGCCGTGGTTATATGAAAGATCAAAATAATGATGGATGAGCCCAGAACTCAATAACAGATTTAACTTTGTGGAAAGTGTTGTGGCTTTCCATGTACTAGTTCCATGTTCCCAGATTTGCAGACGCGTACAACATCCCTAACTAGATTAAGTTATCTTGCATAGTGTTGAGATCAATTTGTTATCATAATGCTAGCCCGGGCTTTCTGTTGCAACTACTGATGGTTTAGCCAAGAACCTTCATTATTTTCTACTGAATCTCCAAGATGATGCACGACTTGCAATGTATACAACCAATCCATGAGCAACAGGGACATATCCATGGCCTTTTCGGCAACTTTGCCCTGCCACCACAACCTTGTGCAGTTACCAAAACAACCCATACAAGGCGCGCAGTGGAGTAGCTAGGAATTAACTAAAGGGTATGCACCAGCTGAGGGAGTACCTTGGCCCTTGGCCAATGGCCGCAGTGGCTGCTGCGTGCGGCCCTGTCTGCAATTGCAAAGTGCAGGGGAATTAGTCCTAGGTGATTCGGTGAATTAGGCAATTAGCGATGGCCTGCAGGGTTGCTAGTGAATTAGCATCTATGTACACATCTACGCGAGTATGTGACTACAGCACTCGGCACTACGCGCCAGCAAATGAGCAGGCGAGCGAGCAGCGGTGAGGCAGCAGCAGGAGCGCGCAGCAGCACTGTGGCAGGCCGGCAGCTGAGCTGCTCGCGGAGCACGAAACGTCGGACTGCTCATGTACGCGGAACGTCGGGCCATCAGCATGGTTGGGCTATACACTATTGGGCTGGATTGCAGGGTATGCCTTGGCCCACCTGGCATACCCTGTAGATCCGCCCATGATACAAGGCCACAGTTCCACCAAGGCGGCACACACCTCACACGGGGCCGCAACATCCAGTAGGATGGACTAGGGAGGCATAGGCATAGTGTTAGGGGTAGGTGGCTATGATCGGATCCTCACAAAAAATATTTATTGAGACTGGAGGAGTCGGAGCTACCGGTGTTGGAGACCGAGTCGAACTCGCAGGGATGATGCCATCGCATCAGTCATCAAGCTATAGCTATGGAAACTCCATGATTTCCCCTACCTGGTGCGCCAAGTGTTAGACTTTATGACTGGCACTCCACAAGGGGTACCTCAGTGGTAGATTTACAGGAAAGGGGATCGGAAAGTTAGGGAGATCGAGGTAACACAAGGCATAAGGTTTAGACATATTCGGGCAAGTAAGAGGTACAATACTGAACATCTTGTGTTCTGTGGTATTTGTATTGCTTGTATTCAACACAGCTTTAGGAAACTATGGCGAGTTTTGTGGCTGCAATTAGGGGTGATGATTCCCGTATCCCATGGGGGTCAAAACCTAGGTCGCTTTATTTAGGCTAGCGACCAATTGGGCTTACAAGTTGGTTAAGATCTAAACCTACTGGATTATATTTAGAAAACTAATCATACAAAATTACAGCAAAGATTCATAGATATCTGGGCTTATCCTGTCTGTCGGGTTGCACACTGTTGTGGGTTAGGTCATCATCCAACTCGTTCAGCAAGTTGGCGGTTCCTTATGGGTCACCTGGGATCGGCCCGCAACCCTGTCAGAAGTGGGCCCATGCGGCTGCCACCCCTTTCGGTGATGGGCCCAGGAGTATCCAAATCCCAAATTGACGGAAATTGGCGACATTCATGCTGAGAATGACAGAAAAGTTGATATGGATGTTGACAAGGAGATGGTGGACACCGGCAACGCATGAGGAGGAGAGGAACAAAGTGGTTAGTGCCGGCCGTGGACGAGCCAGAAGGCGAGTTCGCCATTGCAAATTTAGAGCAATGGAAGGATGAGAAGTGGAACGAGTTTGCCTGATACCATATATGTAAAAGGAAAGAATGCCGAGGTATTCATCAGATAAGCAGTACATATACGTGGCACAAGGGGGCAATTGTGTTTAACATACTAGCCAACACGCAGGGAGCGTTACCATGGAATCTAGGAGTACATGATTACAACTATAAGCTAGGAGATCTAATAACCTGAACTGCTGATGATAAGGTCCTAGAACTGGTCGTCAAAACTACCATCTCTGCCACAACCACCACCAATGCCGTCTACTTAGATGCTCCGGAGTTTCCCTCTAGGTCCAAGGACCTAGTGAACCAAAACCCGCAAACTCTAAAATGCTCATCGGAGGTCATCAGAGGTAGAGTAGAAAGGGGGAAGAGGTGGAATAGAAAAAAAAATGTATGCGGGGGAGGCAATTTACACTCGACTGTGATATAGCGATTCCGTATTTTTGATATTTTTCTGCTTGAATGCAAATTTTCTTGTTGATGCATGTTGAAGGCTTATTGGCAGTCCAAGTGGGTCTTGATGCTACCGATCCTGTTATTCCATCCTTCAATTCATGGCACATTTTAAAATGCTACTGATCCTGTTATCCCGGTTCAATTTCATTCTTGATAATCCATTCGACGGACCAGGTTCAGTGCATCGAACAGGAAAGGTTTTATACACACATGAAACATGTGGGGAGCAACTGCTGCCTGCAGGAACCATGATTTTGACAAATTTCCTTACACTGTTCTGTGTGATAAAGCTTTATGCTATGCTATCGATCTCCTCATCATTATTTTCTGTGGACGTGAGTTCATGACACGTCTTCACCAGCTTTTTGTGATAATGAAGCCCCTTCGGATGTTCCTTGTTTGCTGCCTTCCACATATTCTTCTGGGGTCCCAATCGGTCACTGCCGTACACGATTGCAAAATTTGTTGGTTGCACCAAAATTGATTTTTTTTAGCATATATATAGTTGTTGTAACACTGGCAAATGTTAGTTTTTCCGGTCTCCTCCCCGTCATAATCACGTACCTGTTTATCACGTGTCCAAGTTGAATGTCAATAATATGCATGCTTTTCTCCTGTGTTAGTATACTCGTATGCTGCGAATTAAGAAACGTAGTGCTGCACCAGTTAACATCTCAATCCACACACCGCGTAGTCTATATACTTGCACCTTCTTCAAGCATAGAGAACCTCAAACTCTCACTCATATATCTCTCCAATGGCTTTCATCATGCTCGTCGCTGCACTACTTGCCTTGTTCCTCCACCTGCTCACCAAAAGACACAGGCCTTCCTCAACCTACAGCCTCCCTCCTGGGGACCTTGGCATCCCAGTCATCGGCCAAACCTTCTCCCTCCTCCACTCTCTCCGCAGCAACACTGATGACCAATGGTTCAGAATTCGAATAAAGAAATATGGTCCGGTGTCGAAGATGTCAGTGCTTGGCTCACCGACAGTGCTGCTTGCTGATCCGGCGGCTAACCATTTCATATTCACTAACGAGAGCCTCGTCCTAACGCAAACGCGTGCCCTGCGCTCCCTCCTTGGGCGATCCATACTTACGCTTAATGGCGTTGAGCTCAAGCAGGTGCGCAGCGCGCTGCAGGGATACCTGAGACCAGAGATGGTGAGAAGGTACGTGGGCAAGATGGACGAGGAGGTCAGGAGGCAGTTCAAGATCAACTGGCTTGGTCGCGACACCGTCAGAGTGAGGACAAATTGACACTTACTTATTTTTATCTTGTATGAATACTATATGTGCGTGTATGATATCATGCATCTATGTTTAATACTTGATATCAGTTAATATGTGTTTCGTTGTCCTGACCCTGTAGGTCCTCCCACTGGCAAGACGTCTTACGCTTGGTGTCATCTGTTCAGTTGTCTTCGGCCAAGAAGCAGCCACCATAGTAGAAGCCCATGCTGCGGACTTCCAGTTGCTAGGTGATGCAATCCTGTCGTTTCCAGTAAACGTTCCCTTCACCAGGTTCGGGAAGGGCATGAGGTCCAGTGCCAAGATACGGAAGACCATCACAAGGATAGCCAAGAGGAGGCAAGAGTCTGTGCTGGAGGAAGGATATGATGCTTCAAGCACTGACTTTATCACCTACATGCTCATTCTACGCTCCCAGGGTGCGCATTCCCTCACACTAGAGGATATTGTGGACAACGTGATGGGCATTATCATCGGTGCACATGGCACCACCTCTGCTCTTATCACCTTCATGATCCGCCACCTCGCAAATGAGCCAGATGTCCTTGCCAAAATCATTGAAGGTTAGTGTTAGACATTTTCTTTCAATATATGACAAAAATATGATACTTATACCATCATATATGTGACACAGAGCAAGATGAGATATCAAATAACAAAGGAACAGAGGATGTTCTAACATGGGAAGATGTTTCAAAGATGAAGTACACATGGAAGGCAGCAATGGAGACCCTCCGAACAGTTCCCCCAGTCTTTGGGAGCTTTCGAACCGCTACCAAGGATATTAAATATCAGGGATATCACATCCCGAAAGGCTGGAAAGTATGTGTTTTCAAGTGCACATGTTTCCATCAAGTCAATATTTGTTTTGTTGAAATCCATTAACATGCATTTGTTTTTTCCTAACCTGATAGGTATTTGCAGCACAAAGCATTACACATCTGGATTCCAGGTTCTTCAATGAGCCCACCAAGTTTGATCCATCTCGGTTTGAGAAACGGTCATCGATCCCACCTTATAGCTTCTTGCCATTCGGTGGAGGTCCAAGGATGTGCCCAGGAACTGAGTTTTCTAGAGTGGAGACAATGGTAACCATGCACTATCTTGTGACACAATCCAGTTGGAAGTTGTGCTACAAAGATGAAACATACAAGAAGGATCCCAAGCCGACGCCAGTTTTTGGACTTCCAGTGGAATTGAAGTTGAGAAGACCCCTTTCAACTGCTGATGCTTGGAATGCTTTATATGTCCACTCAGGTTAATATATGACCATGCTTGGCTGGGAGGCCAAACGTTGTCAATCTAAACTAGGCCTAGGAGAGCAAAGATATTTATTGCGTGCTGAGTTCTCATACACACACTTACAATTCCTGAAGCAGTAGATATACGCGTTACACATAACTAGATAGCAGTACCTATGTTGCGATTGTACTGCAAATTCAACAGTAGCACAATTTTTCGTTTGTTTTTGTAATAATCTGAAGTATTGTCTTTAAGCTTTAGCAAGTTTTGATCCTCAATATTTCAGCAACTCAGAGTTCCATATACTACTCGTCAATTTGTGAATCCAAAAATAGCACTTATAAGGAGCTGAGCGGCCATCTTATCTTACTATTACTAACTGGAGGCTCGTTTTCCAGCCCGCACATTAATTCCCATGCGAAACGCTAGAAAAAAATAAATCCTAAAGATTCTCACAATCTTAGTCTTAGTATTACTAATTGGAGGCTCCTTTTTCAGCCCCCACATTAATTCCCATGCGAAGCGCTAGAGAAAAGATAAATTCTAAAAATTCTCATAATAATCAGAAGCATCTAGTCATCAATTTAATATATCCTAATTATCATAATCATTAGATCTATTCTATTTCTAAAAAGTTAGTCTAACATAACCCCTGTATTTACCTCTAAATTTCCCACCTCCGCCATTAAAAAAATATCCTTCCAAGAGCCCTTCCAGATACCAGCAAAAAAAATAGTATACCCATCAATATATCGAGCCTAACCTTTATACTGCTCTTTCTTTTATACTAGTTGGTATGCACATGCCACAGGCACGTGTTTTAAAAAGGGCATGAAAAAAAATCTTGAACACACGTTTATTGATGACATATAGGTACTAAAACAGTATCACTTTAGTGGGCCATGGTAAATATACCAGCCGTGCCAAGCGCTTTTAAAAATACTTTATATTCGCTCTCTCATGTATAGAGAGCTTTATATATTCTCAAAACTCAAATCTAGAGGCACATCATTTTCGAGATATTTGGTATTTATTAATATATGGAGAAAAACTCTCTAATTTATTATTTATTAGCAATACAAGATAATTGTGTATAGACGTGGGTATAAATGTGGGTAATTTAGGTGGGCCCTTTTTGGGTGAAAAAAAGTTTTGGGTTTCGAGGGGAAAATCACTTTACAACGTCGACAAAATTGGTCTCCCCCCGCTTTCGTCAACGTTTTTTCATGACAGGTGGATCCTCTGTGAGGCAGGTGTGGTTCTAATCTTGGTGAGAAGTGTTTTCAAAAGTTATTCTAGCATATATAGATTTTATTTAATTCTGAAAAATAGTCTAAAATATCCTACCGATCACATCTACAATACCATAGCTAATCTCCACGTGGCTCCTTAATCCCTCTGTTTATTAGAACCCTAGAGAGAATTGACTCAAAAAAACACCCTAGAGAGAATCTTTCTAATCTCTCCATCCTAACGTAAAACCTTCAGACCAGTAATCTCTCTCACCGCCATCCTAGCGGAGCCTGATGGTTGCATCAAGTGAAGCGGCGTAGCAATGACTGAAAATGGACAATTGGTGCTGGGCTGATTTGATCCCCTGCCACAGCGATCTCGCGAGAATATTATCACCGCAGCCACAACTTCATGCAGCGCCTAACGAGCGAAAATGTTCACTGGCTTACTTTGTGCTTTGGTCCCTTGCGATCGTGGCACTAATCAGAGTGCCATAGATATAACAACAATAAGAACTCCGGCTGGTGTCTGTTTACGAAGGCACTACAAGAAATTTGAGGTTTTATACGTTCTATTTATGTCATAGAAAGCGTAAATTATGTTATCTTTTGTAATTTGTGACATTCAAGTGACGAAAATGCATGCGTCACCTATACTCCGTAATAAAAGGTATTCAATGACGTTTATGCATTTTTTCGTCATAAACTTTGTGACGATTATTATGTCGTCACTGGATTATGACGCCAGCTTTTCGTCGTTAAATACACAACAAAACGTCACTAAACCTTGAGTGCGGATGACATGGCAGTGACGTGGAGATGACGTGGCAGCAACATTGTGACGTTTTAGACAAAAAAACGTCACTAAACCTTGAGTGCGGATGACATGGCAGTGACGTGGAGATGAAATGGCAGCAACATTATGACGTTTTAGACAAAAAAAACGTCACTAAACCTTGAGTGCGGATGACATGACAGTGACGTGGAGATGATGTGGCAGCAACATTGTGACGTTTTAATTCGTCATAGAACATTCTATGGCCCAAGAAGGCCCATCCGATGAGCAGCACTTATGAGCCAAGCCCAATTAAAAAGCCTTTTTATTTTATTGTAAAAAATATTTTGTAAGCCCATTATCTTTTCACAAAGCCCACTAGAATTTGAGCCCATTATTTTTTCACAAAGCCCACTAGAATTTGAGCCCAATATTTTTACCACCATATTTCAACATGGGCCGATCGTATTTTTCATACAGAATTTTTTTCGAACTCAATATCATTACAGCCCATTTAGTCATCGAGCCCATATACCTTCAAACCCAGAAACCAACACAGCCCATATGTATAGCCCATATAACAGAACAGATTTTCATACATTCACAGAAACAAATTAACATACACAGAACATCCAGCCCATATACCATAAATTTATCATACATTCAACCCATATTCCATAATCATTTCACCATAAACATAACAGAACCATTCAAAACATTCTTTGGAGTTTCATCTCCAGAATTTAACATCTCCAGAACAAAATTTCACCATGAACATCTCCAAAACATTACAACTGCAGAACAACTCCAGAACAGGAACAACTCCAAAATTTAACATCTCCAGAACAGATCTCATCACATACATTCAACACATTCACATCACCACAACAGATAATGTCATGTTCACAGGCTTTGGTGTCAAAGAAATTACCTACTGATTTTTGCCGCACAGCAGACGACGGAGAAGTGAATTTGTCTCCTCGCCTTGCTTCTTCAGGTTGTCCAGCTCCTGTTGTTGCTTCTTGTTTGCTGCCTCAGTTTCTTCAAACTTGGAAGTCAAGGGTTGCAGCTGATTCTGTTGGTACTCGATCTGCAATCTCAGCGCTGCCGATTCTTGCCTTTCTACCTGAACCTCAGCCTCCAGTTCCTGTACCCTTGCACGGACTGCAGATGTGGCACCCTTCGTCGGGGCAGCCGGCTTGAGACCAACGTTCTGAAGAAACTTTGATGACGGCAACACTTGGGCAACAGCTTCTACATCATTCTTAGGATCCTATCCTTCTTCTCCAGGTTCAGCAACAATGGCTTCCATACGCTCCTAATATGATCAAACAAGTTTGCATTAGAAACAAGTTGTACAAAATATCTGTTACCGCCTTTGCTGAATTACAAAACATGTCCACTGTAGTGACTACTAAGGCACGATACACAACTAAAGCAACTCAGCAAGTAGTGACTACATAGACACATTGATCCACATACTGAAAGAATGAAAAAAATCCTCGAATCAGAGTCAGTAAGTAGAAACAGATCCCTAGCACAACTGTTTTTTGACAGGAAACTCCAATTGTAACTAACAGATAAAATGCTAACATGTACCAATTGTGCAGAATATTTCTAGAAGGCTAGGCTGGATTATAGAACATGATAGATGATAACTTGCTCCAAAATTATCCAACTGAAACAAAGCATACAGACATGAAAGTGTTCTTGCATTAAACCTACTGTATCAATAAGAGTTTGATCAATTCCTATCAAATGTGTTTAAAACCATACAAGTGGCATGGACAGCAACCTAATTCTAAACTAAGTATTGAGACAAAAAAGCAGATAACAACTGAGGAGTGAATGGAACATTGACCAAACTTACAAGTGCTTCTTTGACGGGCTCACTAAGACCCGTCTTGCTGCTGCAATGCAGATCTCTGAAGAGGTCAATTGCAGTAGGAGGCGCATCTCTGTACTTGTCTTGCTTCTAAAATAAGAGGCAAACAACTCTGAGTCAGTTAGATACTTACAGAATTCTTATTTCTAAGCGAGTGAATATTCTTGGACACCAATTAGCTAGGATCTACAAGCATGCATGAATATTCTTGCCTATGACTACATATAAATGACTGCTGGCAGCCTATGACAATCAATTAACAAGAATCAGGATCATGAGACAATTGGCATACCCTAATAAATTAATCAAACTGCAAGTCCCCTTAGTTTCCTTGCTCTTGGTTATAACACGGAGGCATGGAGAAATTTGTTTTGAAAGGCAAAGGCAGCATAGGCGCATGGCTATATGCAGGAGGGACAGGAGGCAGCTAGGTGCTTGCAACAGAGTTTTCAAGACATAACATGCTTACCACAACAAAAGTCTGAGCAGTGTAACATCGGGAGCCTGTCTTATGAGGGTACTTCACATCCCCACGGCTAGACTTAGCCTTTAAACACTTCTCCTATAGTGGAAATAGGAAATATTAGATAGCAGAAACATAGACAGAAATATTAGATAACAGTTCCTCAATGCTAGTGGTGCCTGAATGGTAGCAAGTTGTTCCTGATACTGCTGTTGTACGACAGTTTATAATTCTGGAACCCATATATGACAGTTTGTTGACAGGTTGAAAAGTGCATGCTGGTAAACAGCAGAAGTCATCTGAGTATAAGCAAAATTTCAGTTTCTAGAATGGATCCCAGCAATCTACTATTGTCTGTTTGTTTCTGACAGTGAGAGGAACATGTTTGGTTTTTATTTTGTTAACTCACACCAACTCGAGTTCATTCAGAATTCAGATCATACACACTTTACTATTCCAAGGAGAAACAGCAAAAGAAATTCAGCAAAGAAAATTGGCCTGAAACTATTCTAAGGAGAAATAGCATATACAACCAAATCTGAAGTTAACATTCACAGCATCAAATATGAGGCACAGATATGCACAAGGGGTACAGATATGCTATGCTTAACAGATGCATTACTCACATATTCTAATGGCTAGACATCTTACCTTATGCTCTGGGGATGACCACATTTCAACAAGCCCTTCCATTGATCATCAGTCATTCCTTTCAATGGTGCCTTTGTGCTTACTTCATTTGCGGGTACATTATCAAAATAGAGCTTCTTCAGCCTGTGCCTCGCCTGCCGCGGACCGCCCTTGAGCAAATCAGTGCATGCTGCTTTGACTGCCTCATCATTTGTGTCCACGGAAAAATTGGCCTAGTTAAGAGCACAAAAAACAATGATAAGCAACATCAGATGGAGTAATTAACAAATTTAACCTAAGTTAAAAGTAACTCATTGGAATAGACTTGATCTACTTACAGAAACTTTGCCCATAAAGTCTGACAAGAGAGAGCTATCCTTCTTGTACTCTTTCCAATGAGTAAAGATTGGCATGTGCTGCCTCAGCACAATTCCACTTTCCGATGCAAGTTTTGCAGCTTGCAGGGGTGCCTCCGGTCTTCTCTTGCCTTCAAGAATGACCACCGGGAGCTTGCTGTTCAAGCCCCGACACATTTTATCCAGATGCTTACCCATACTTCTTCCCCTGCTGCGCTGTCTTATCATGTCATTAGGCGCACCTGAAAATAATGAGTATTTTTAGTTACATTGGTGCACATCATAGCATTTATGACAACAATGTGAACTACAAAGGAACAATAAATAAAGTATATCATTATTTATTGAACTTGCCTTCAAGGATATCCATGTCTTCGGGCTCAACTTGGGCAGGAGACACTGGCGCAAGACCAGCTGCATCATCTTCTTCATTTGAACCATCGGTACCGCCCTCACTAGATAATTGATCTCTTGCCCTCTTCCTAGTCATTACTCTTTCACCCAAGTCTTGTTGACTAGGGCCTGCCAAGACTCTCTTCGAATTTCTTGTTCCTCCAGTTGGTCTGACACTCGTCTCTGATACCTGCATGGCCTCAATGAAAGCAAAAAAAAGAACCAAATCAGTTCCAGTACATATTGGACAGAGATGAGTAAAAATGCTAATATGGTGTGCAAGAACAGATAAATCCAATAGTGTGAATTGCAAATACCTTAGCAACAACATGAACATGTTCAATGTCATCCTCCTCAGCAGCAGGTTCATACAAAGGATCCGGGTAATCGCGAACCAGACCCTTGCTCTTTCTAGTCAGACTCTTGTTCAGGATAGTAGCCACTTCTGCGATGCCAAGGCTTCGGAACACTCTAATGTTTCTCATCATCGTCTGGGCTCTCACTCTTTCATAATCTGTAAGATGTTCCTCTTTATATGCATAGAAGAAATGAATCATTAGCTTAAACAAAGCAACAGAAATAAGAGAAATTGCATCTCAAAAGTACAAGAAAAGAAAACATCATTGCAGTATTGCTTCAATGAATAACATTCAAGAACCAATACAGCAAACACGCAACTGAAGCCATGAAACAAGACACAGAAGCTTAGGGAGACAAACCCAATTAGTTGTCACACAGACAAAGCTTAATCTAGAAACCAATCTGAATTTCCTAGGATTACTGCAAACTACTACTCCTAAGGAACAATCTGAATTTCCTATAAATCAACCCATAGATGACTTAGCAGCAGTAACATCTAAAGTAATTAAAAAAAATCAGAAGAACAGGCACATGTTTCCAAGGCTAATATCAACTTCCCTGACCTTTAGGTAATTTTAGCGCAGACCATAGTCAACGAAAATAGGCACGTTGTTGTAATACATCCAAACAGTAAACAAGCAACTATGAAATACACATATGCATCTCAAAAAGGATAACTTGAGTTGCATCAAAATGTTAGCAGTAAGTAAACTGGCTGTAGCAACGTCTAACACTACTAACAAAAGACAACAAACACTACATGTCAACTATCTAGCAATCTTAGTTTATGCAGGTAAACTATAATTGTGTGAATAAAATACATGTCTCCTATTTCCTCTAGCCTTTTACTATGAAGCATATCAATAAGTCTGCATCAACATGAACAGTATCAAACAAAACACAGGCCTCTGCATAATTGTGCCTCACATGTTCTTTGCAAATAAAAGACACAAAACAAAACAGTATCAAAGCACACAGAGAGTATGGCGCAGACTACAGAACAGAAATGCACGGGGCAGACGAGCAGGTAGTATGGCACAAGTAGTATCCGCCACGAGCAAGTAACCCTAGACTACGGTGGGGCAGACGACTGCACCCTATAGCAAGTAACCCTAGCTAACCCTAGACGCAGAGGAGGCGGGAAGGAGGGCGGGCGGACCTGAGAACTCGGCGGGGCATGGGCGCTTCATGGGCTGATGGCCCCCGGCAGCGCACCCCATCTGCAGCGCGTCGCTCGTGCCTGGGTTCGCGTGCTCGCCGTCCCCGGGCGCGCCGGAGGGGGGCGACTGCACTCCTGCCGCCGGTGTCGGCACCCACTTCCGACTGGGAGCCATTGGAGGTGTCGCTCGCGGATCTGGTGGCGGAGGGCGTCGCGGACCCGGAGGGGGAGGGCGACGGCGGAGGAGGAGGAGACCTGGCGGCGGATGAGGGGAATGGATTGGATTGTTTAGGGTTCGGAGGGGAATGGACTGTAGAGGAGCCGCGGAGCTGGGATTTTACCTTTTCTGCCCTCGACGTGGAGGCAAACAAACCACGAAATACTTGGACAGGAAAGTCATTTCGCGTTGAAATTTTTGCACGGCGCGGCGCCGTGGTGTCTGCTGTTTTGCGCGGTGGACCTGGCGTCGTGGACCAAAGGGATGGTGGCCCAATCATCATACAGAGGCGTTTGGAGACTAGGATTATGAGCCGTGAAGCAGATAAGTTTTTTTCTTTTTCTATTTACATCCAAATAAAGTTAACCATACTTAAATTATTACGTCAAATATACCAATAAATCTATGAAAAAATCACAGATAACACAGAAGTTATATTCTAGGAGTTTAGGCTTTTTTTGCACATATTTGGTATTTCTTATCATTAAAATGATTTTCTGTATTTTTAGGGAATATACTCCAAAATTGAACTATGTGTACCTCAAATACATTTCAGAAAAATGCAGAAAAAATATATTTGGACTCTTATGTGACATTCTAACCTATTCCTTTAAGATATGAGATAAATTCAATTGCCTTATAGGCACAATTCAAACTTGATTGTACAAGTTATCGTAGAATAATTTTAATAATGTCTAAATTTAGGTAGAAAATTATATAAACTGACTTGACAACGTATTTCGGGACCATAATGTTGTCATAAAAATTTCAAGTAGTTTCAACGTAATGATTGTATATGTTGCTCACAAATCAATACACCATTCAAAGTACCATATAACTCAAGTCTAAACTTTGGGATTGAAAGACCTTGTAACACTTTTCAACTCATTTGCACCTTAGACTCGAATACAACCTTATACTGACCCTAACATCATAAAATAAGAAGTTACATTACTAATTATTACGCATAAACATGTTACTATTATCTATTTAAATAGAAGGAAATTAGTTATATGAAAATTATTAAAAGAATATTAATTAACATACAAAATATCATACATGAATACAAAATAGCTGATTTTTATTAAAATTCAGGAAAAAAAATTACTAGATTTCGAGTTCATATGAGAGAGAAAAACCACCTACAACTTTTAGTCTCGGATTAAAAAGAGAAATAGGAAAATAATTGTGTTCTTTCGCTCAGGCCACATCACGAACAATTACATATTAAATAGATTTGATGACCTTGAATAGCCACATTCAAACTGCTGTTGCAGTGGTAAGTCGTGTAGTTTAGTACCGAGAGGTCCAATGTTCGATTCGCACATGGGCATCTTTTTTTTTATTTTCCCGGCTCATGCACACAAATAGCAAAAAATAATCCACTAAGGCCAGATATCGAACCCCTGACCTCAAACTTCCTTATCCTGTCCACATCGTTCCTCCCCCACAGACCGCACGCACGCCAGTTCTCGCGAGTCCAGGCGGCGACGCTCTGTTACCGGCGGCGCGCGGCTCCTCCCTGGCGGCGAGCGGCTCCTCCCCCGCGGCGCGTGGCTCCTCCTCGGCGGCGCGCGGCTCCTCTGCCCCTCCCATCGCACCAGGGAGTACTGACGCGGATCTCCGACAAAGGCCCCTCGTGGCAGCCAACTCCGACGGCCTCGATGACCAGATGGAGCCTCCCCGATACCTCAGCGAGATTTTCCCACAGGAGCACGCCGATTTTTCATGGGTTCCTGACGGGTACGTGATCTCCCCCTTTTTCCTAGGGTTAGTGCTAACTTCGGGTGATTTGGGTCATTATTGTGCTAACTTCGGGTTGATTATGCTCCAATTTGTACCGTTATTTGTGTAGGATGGATCCCAGTTCATCCTACAGACTTGCTGTTCGTGTAGGGGCTCATGTTAAAATTATTGATGATGGTAGCCGCGAGTATTGTGAAGTCTGTAACATTGCTAAGGTTTTAGACAGAGATAACACAAATTGGAATGATTTGCTAGTTGACATTGGCACAGACATTAAGCTAGGCTCTAACTACAAGTTGCGGTTCACCTATTGGGACAAAAGTAGTCGTAGCTATGAAGAAATTACATCTGATCAGAAATTATTGCATGCAATTGACATGTACTGGGAGATAAGAAGGCTCTCATTGCAAGTGTGTGTTACAAAAAAGGATAATTCTGAATTCATGCATGATATTGAGCGGCAGCAGAGCATGCCTTGTGTGCTGCAGGGAAGCACTGATGTTGCAACCAATGAAATTAGTGCAGCGCCTCCTCTTGAAATTGCATCACCCCTTTTAGAGCCTCTAGTTGAAAGCGGTACTAAAGTGGCTTGGGTGGATGATGATGTAGAGTATGTTGGTTTGGATGACGAGGACCCTTTCAAAACTTTGCTTTCTGATTCGTCCGATTCTAAATCTGAATGCGATATGGAGTGTGTTGGCTTGGAGGATGAATTAGTTGTGGAGGATTCATGGGGTTGTGAGACAATTGTTCATACAACTAACTTAGAGAACCCAACAATAGCAGTCGGTATAACTTTTGGGGATGGTAATACTTTTAAGAAGGCTATGAGACAATATGCAATAAAGGGAGAGTATGAAATTGCAGCTGCCTATTCTGAGTCAACAAGGTATCGAGGCTACTGCAAGGCTGAAGGGTGCAATTGGAAGATACATGCTTCCAAGTTGCAGGGTGAAAGTACTTGGAAGGTACTAAATTTTGTACTGATTTTTTTTTTGCTTTTGATCCAAATTGATCTTGATTTTATACTGATTTTTTTATTTGATGCAGATAAAAAAGATACCTTGTCCACATACTTGTCAAAGTACTGGGAAAGTTGAGAAGAACAGTATGGCAACTAATCATTGGGTCAGAGATAGGGTTCTGAATTGTCTTGCAGAGGACAAAAATATTGGGGCTGGACAACTGAAGAAAAGACTGGAACAAGAGTATCACTTGCAAGTTGCAATTGTCATACTATGTTGTGTGGGACGGTAGAAATATGGCTTTGGAACAACTCCAGGGGAAGTGGGAGGACCCTGTAATTGATCTAATGGATAGGATAAGACAACTGTGCATGGAGAAAATGTTCTTGAGAAGAAAAATTTCCAAAAAGCTTGAAGATAAGGTATTGCCTAACGTCATGAAGGACCTTAATGACAGGAGCAGGGGGCTGAAATATATGTGGAAGTACTCACACAAAGATGGTGACGATGAGAACATGTTAGGTGAAGTGGAAGGTGTTACAAGAGATCTAGTTCACTGGAGGCATACTGTTGATCTTCAGGAGAGGAAGTGCACCTGTAGGCGTTGGCAAGTTACTGGACTGCCATGTACACATGCATTGTGCATTATCACCTCAATTCGAGGCTACAAGATTGAAGACTATGTTCATGAATATTATTCAGTTGCAAAGTTCAAGAAAGCTTATGGAAAGTCTGTGAAGCCAATGACAGATAGCAAACAATGGCCTCAAGTGGATCTTGGGTTCAAGTTATGGCCGCCAATTCTAAAAAGGGCAGCTGGGAGGCCAAGAGAAAGAAGGTACAAATCAGTTGGTGAAGGGGGGAGCGGAAGAAGAACCACAATATGCAAAAGGTGCAAACAGCTTGGACACATGGCAAAAACATGCAATGAATATGTTTATGATTCTGATGCCCCACCACCTGCCCCTCCAAAGCCAAAGAGAAAGAGAGGCAAGAAAAATGTTACAGTAGTGCCATCTTGCACTACTGAACCACTAGTGGAACAACCACCATGTGCTGACCCATTGTGGTAAGCTTTCAACCCAAACATTATGATTTTTCACCAATCTTACACATATCTTACATATCTAAACAATTTACAGTGCTACACCAACTAAAGGCATCACTTGTCCTACACAAAGCCCTGTTACAAGGAGGTAAATTGCCATTTGCACATTTTAAAATATTTGTCTTCAGCTTACATATGCAATTTCACATGCTTTTATCCATATGCAGTATGTCCAGGAGGTTGCTGGAACTAGAACCATCTACACCAACTAAAGTTGTCACTCCTGTTTCTTCACCAAGCCCTATGACAAGAGGGTATAACTCCAAACTTTTTATGTGTTCATGTTTCTTATTTCCATTTAATTGACATGCTTCTGTACCTGTCTACAGCCGTAAAAGGATGCTGGAACTTGATGGCACCATAGAGCCCTTTGCATGTTTAGACATATCTCCAAAGGATGGAAATGCAAAGAAGTTGAAGGTTGTCAGGTCTAAGAAAAAATAGACGATGAGCTGTTCATGTTCTGCTCTTGTAATGTGTGGATTTGGAGCAACATGGCTAAAACATGTTATTTTGTGTTGTACTTGGCAGCCAAATGTTGTTGAACACCTGTTATTTTGTATTGCTGTACGTGAAGCCAAACATGTTCTGAATCATGTTTTTTCCATGTCTGTACGTGCTTCATATGGCATGTTTGAAGGGCAAGGGTATTCTTGTCCGGATTTATGTGTTTGTGATCTGTTTGAAGTGGAAATGATATTATATGAGCTGTAGTGTCTTTTAGCAAATGAGTATGGAATTATAATGGTTCTGGGCAAAGACACTCTTTTTTAGTGGCTTCTGGCAAAGGCCATCTTTTAACGGTGTCTCCTGGCAAATTTACCCTCAAACTTATACACCACCTATCTAACCATTGCGCTTCTCAAGTGACTTCAGAAGTACAGCCTGTATAATTTCATTTAACACCTTTTCTCTGTGTTGCTACTCGCTCCCCATTAGGTACGCCGCATCGCTCCCCATGCGCCGCTTTCTCTCCCCCGCCTCGACACATCCGCCGCTCATCTCATCTTCTCCGCCGCTCGCTCCCCTCCTCCGCCGCCCTCGATAGATCCGGCCATATGGCTGGCTCGGCCCCCATTGCTCCCACGCCTGCGTACCATTCGCAGCACCAGAAACGCAATAAGCGGGGCCGGTTTTGCCGCGCTTCCGGCGCCGGCAAGAAGTCGCGTCGCGCTCCCCCCCCCCCCCCCCCGATCGGCAAGCCGTGAAGCTCAAGGCACTCCTCGCCAAGCTCGACGCCGGCGTGGGGGAGCCTTCCTGCAAGAAGCAGTCGCCAACGCCTGATGGGGAAAGCGGCAAGGCACTCCTCGCCAAGGTCGACGCCGGCGTGGGGGAGCCTTCCTGCAAGAAGCAGTCGCCAACGCCTGATGGGGAAAGCAGCAAGGCACTCCTCGCCAAGGTCGACGCCAGCGTGGGGGAGCCATCCCGCAAGTAGCAGTCGCCAACGCCTGATGGGGAAAGCGGCAAGGCACTCCTCGCCAAGGTCGACGCCGGCGTGGGGGAGCCGTCCCGCAAGAAGCAGTCGCCAAAGCCTGATGGGGAAAGCCGCGGCGGCAATGGTGTGTCTGGCTCTGACGAGTCAATGGTGAGCCCTGCGCCCGATTTCAAGAAGGGGAAGGGGAAGGAGGAGAAGAAGGAGCATGCACAGGTACTGATTCAGCCGCATTTCCATTTTTTGCATTATTCAGGAAGACACACAGGAGCATGTAGCAGGTGCCAGATCAATGTTTCTAGACACTGTATCCATATAAATGGAAGATATAGTCTACTGATGTCTCCTCTCTAATCTTATAATCTTACTTGGATGTTAGGAAGAATCTACCATTCAGCAACTTGCTAGTCCTTTTTTTCCAGTAGCCAGGCTATGCATTTAACTGAAATCATCTTTCAGTAATATGTCCCTATCTGATGAAAGAGAAATCAGCTGACCATGCATGCTCAAACCTGATTTTTCTGGGTTGTCAATGTGCCTGCATGTTAGTACAAATGGTTTTCTCTTTAATTCTGTGACAATTTTTTCAACACATGAGAGGGTGTTAATACTCCAGCAACAAAGTGGTAACACTACTCTAATCAATTATATGCATGAACACTGCTCCTGCTTATATATTGCTCACAATGATGAACACTACTGCTGCTGCTTATTTGCAGATAATCAAGGACCTGCAGAATGAGATAGCAACATCAGACGCTACAATCATTTCACTTACTGCTAAGCTTGAGAAGGAGAAAGCCGAGAAAAAGAAACTACAGCGTGCACTAGCAGAAGAAATCAAGAAGGCTTCGGGGTCCAAGAAGCACACGCAGCTGCGGCGACTTACATAATCTTGCTACTTGTAATTGTGCTAGTGATGTTGGTTTAGGAACCATGATCCTTTTGGTTGGAACTAGCACTTGTAATTGTGCTAGTGATGTTGGTTTAGGAACCATGTCCTTTTGGTTGGAATTAGCTCTTGTAATTGTGCTATGTTGGTGAAATGAACCATGATCTCTCTCTATATAATATATGATGACGATGAACATATATGTGTGCTGCAATCCTTTCGGTTTGTTGTTGTGTTTGATTCTCACTACCCTGCTGCCAGGAGCTATCTGATGGTCTCCCAACTATGTTGCATCTGATTTGTTGCTGTCACTTAGATTTGTTGCCCACTGCTGGACAGTTTTTATTGAACAAACAGACCAAGTTTCTGCTGGCACTTAGATTTGTTGCTCAATGTAGTAACTGCATCTTCTTCTCATTCCAGCTCCAAGAAGTCTCAAGATGGTATGGTATGTTCTCATCTTGTAGTCCCTCTGCAGTGAGCAACAAAGTGATATTTTCTTCTGGTGCAGATACTTCTATTTTGTTTTAGCTTCAGGTGGTTGAAAAATTCAAGTGAATAGTACCATGAAGGCATTGAGAAAGTATGAATTGGGAACATTGTTTCTGAATCCAGAACTTATACTACTGAGGTTGCATGGCAGTACCTGTGGCAGGAGGAAAACTCTCTTGCCGGATTTAGAGATAAGGACATTGAAAGGTCTGCTGTTCAAGACTTGCATCCTCAGAAAATACAGAAAATTCAGGACTTGCTGAGACTGAGAGGTAGAAAATTGCTTTAGAAATTGACAACTATATAAGTTTCGTGATGTCAGCAGAAGAGACATTTCCTGTAGTATATGCAATTATATTTAAAAAGCTGAATAAAGCATCACAACCACCAGAAAATGCTGAGCAAGAGCTGCAATAAAAGGACAGCAGCTCAATCTGACACAAAAATACACCAGAAAGCACCAGAAAAATACATCAGACAGCAGCTCAATCTGTTATCAAAGCAGTACTGTTCTTAAATTACCAAAGGCAAAATAAAGCATCACAACCACTAAAATAAAGGGTACACAGTCATAGAATTACAACAAATAGCTCATGGGCCAAAGAATTACAAGCTACTCGCCATCACTATCATCATCGTCATCGTCATCACTTTGTGTTGTTGGACGGTCATTATCACTGGCATATTGCCATACAGTTTCATCTTCATCATCACATTGTCCTTCTTCTTCCATTTCCTCTAGCCTTTTACTACGAAGCATATCAACTAAGTCTGCATCAACATGAAGATAATCGCCATCGTCCAAATTTTCTTCATCATCCGGATGTTCACTGTCCAAATTTTCTACATTGAGTTGCACATGACAATCCACACACGTATCATCTTGGTATGACAGACCAGAGCCATTCTGTCCTTCATCATTGTCTTTTTCAACCACACTCCATATGTGCCTATGTGAAAATTGTTGAACAATTCTCCAACTTTCACTAGGCTTGGTGTCATCAGCGTGCTTGTTATCCTTCAAGTAAAATACCTTTGTTGCCTGTGCAGCTAGAATAAAAGGGTCATCCTTGTACCAATAAAATCCATGATTGATACTTTTGAAATGTCCGTCATCCTTCATTCTAGACTTCTTTGCATTAGTATCAAACCAATCACAACGAAAGAGAACCACTGTTCGGTGGTCGGTCAAATCTGAGTTGTATTGCAACGCAATTATTTGTTTCAAGCAACCATAAAAATCAATATATTCTGCACCATGTGAACCTTCAGCCATTACTCCACTATTTTGTGTTCTTCTATTTTTTTGCGGTCAATAGTGTGATACCGAACACCATCAACAAGACATGCTGAGAACAATCGAACTCGCAGACCTGGCTCACATGACAATGCATATAGGCCATCAGGAACATCTTTTCCCTCCACAAAACGTAGTTTTGCGATCTGTATAATTAAATATAAAAAATCAGGAGGGCAGAAATATGGACTGAATTAAACAGTAGATGTATGGACTGAATAAAACGAAATCTGCTCCAAGCTACCAAATCAATTGAAATATGGACTGAATCAAACAAAATCTGGTCCAAGCTAGATAATCAATTGAAATGTTGACTGAATCAAATAAACTCACTGTTAACACCAAAAATTAGCACCAGGAAGAGGCTGACATGTGAGCCGGATTTGGTAGAAGGATGCCATTCGGCTAAAGGGCTTTCTCTGAAGCATTCGGCAAAGATGCTCTGCGGTCGGGAACGCGTCGCCATTCGGCTAAGAGGTTTTCTCTGAAGCATTCGGCAAAAATACTCTGCGGTCGGGAATGCGTCATCATTCGGCAGAGGCATTGTTCCGCAGACGAAAAGCGGTAGCATTCGGGAAGGCATGCTAATTCAGTTAATGTGTTACCTTATCAACATATGAGCGGACCATATTCTCTATATCTTGAACAATACTTTCCGCCTGTCCCTCTGAGTATTAGCATATCAACAAGTTACCAGAGGTGAGAACACTGCAAACAAAAGAAGAGGAGCCAATTTAACTTTTTTTAATTTAATACATAGAAGAGCACCATACCCACGGCAACCTTTGTCAACCCCGGAAGATCAATCAATGTTAGGTTCACAACTGCAAAAAAAAGGCACAATACTATTATATGCTTGGACTGTACAAAATGATACAGTATGGATGAGTTAGGAACTTAGGATAAACTATAGCAGATTAGAAATTCAGACAATGCTAATTCTGATATGCAGTCTGAAATATCAACATGTTGGTACGATCATTCAATTCGACTTGCAAGGTAGAGACATATTTCCCATGTGACATACAGAATGATACACATTGAAGATTGAAGTGAGATGTAACAAGTCACTAGATTTACCCTTGGGCATTTGCTAAGCACAATGATATAGCCAGTATCTACAACCAGTTCCTCGAAAGGGTAGATCAAGAAGATGAATACGAAAATGATGAAGAAGTGGCTGCAGCAGAAATAGTGTGGAGTAAGGAACCAGTTACAATGACTCAAAGATGGATCAAACAGATGAAAGGAACATATGATTTTGATGTAACTAAGGCAGATAAATTGTTTGAGTTCCTGGTAAAAGAAGGCCGAATCAAATTGCCAGAGGGGCATTCTATGCTTCGGCCCGATGGAGTGAAAGATAAGAGGTACTGTGGGTTTCATGATAGAAATTCTCATTCCATTAATGAATGCAGAGTCTTTAGGATGAGGATTCAGAAAGCTATCCAGGAAGGACATCTGAAATTCGACAACAAGATGAAACTGGACAGTAACCCTTTCCCTCAGAATATGATCGGGTTCTCGGTTAACATGGTGAATGCTGTTCCATCTGGAGAAAAGGGAAGATTGAAAGTTTTAACCTCAAGGAAGGCAAGACAGGATGGCTCAGTTGATCCCACTCGGCAGATCACAATTGAACAGATTCGCCAGAAAAATCTTCGGTTCCCGAATAGCCGATTTGAAGTGGGAGAATCCTCTAAACCTAGGGTTACTACACGCATTCTCCTCAACAAGTGGCAGCGTCAGCAAGAAAAGGAGCGTTTTCAAAGGCGTAAGTATGAGGAGGAGAAAAGAAGACATGAAGAAGAAAGGCACAGGGAAGAACAAGAGGAATTTATCCGAAAACAAGAACGTGCTCATTGGGGATGTGCTTTCTTCAGGCACTGTTGGAACGAAGGCTTAAAGCTTCCCACGTGGGATAATTGTCCCGAATGCAACGATGGATATGTTGAGTATAGGCACAATGATGTCAATCGCCGATCTGTCCATGAAAGAATTGGCAGGATGCATCCTAGTGATGATCGGCGTTTTAATGATCAACCAAGAAAGAGGCATGCTGATTACAGGTGGGTTGATCATGAAGAAGAAGAAGATCATGCTTATGTTTGGCAAGAAGGACAATGGTGTCCACCTGGCTTGAGGAAAAGCCAAAAGAGAAGAGTACAACGTTTGAGGAATCAAGAATTAAAGCAAGCAAGGCCTAAGATGAAATCAATATGGCGTCGAAAGGACAAGCCTGAAGAAGATGGTCATTCGGCTCCTACATGCATGGTATGCTTTTTGCCGAATGAATTTATGGCTCCCACTGATCAAGTTGTGCAGGAGGAAGCGTTGTCAGAGGTAGATGAAGTCGAACAGCTAATGGCACAATTGATGCTCAATAAGCAAGCTGTCTTTGAAAAGCCAATCCAGAATCGACATATGAAGCCATTATATTTGAAAGGATTTGTCAATGGGAAGCCTTTAACCAAGATGTTCGTCGATGGTGGAGCTGCTGTGAATGTGATGCCATATACTACATTTAGGAAGCTTGGCATGGGCCCTGGAGATTTAACACCAACGAGCATAATTCTAAATGATTTTGCTGGAAATCCTTCAGACACCAAAGGCTGTGTTCATGTAGAACTGATGATTGGATCCAAAGTGCTGCTCACAACTTTCTTTGTCATTGAGGGCAAAGGGGCATATAGTTTGCTGCTTGGAAGAGATTGGATTCATGCAAATTGCTGTATCCCATCAACCATGCATCAACAGCTCATTCAGTGGATAGATGATGAGGTGGAGATTGTCCAAGCAGATGATTCAATAAGCGTGGCAAATATGGAACCAGCTTTTTGGGAGTATCAAGGCATAGATTGTTTCTCAGGCAAAGACTGGGGAGAAGGTCCTGTTGCACCAGCCAGCAGTGATCAACAGCCGATCGAAGCAGTCGGCTCTCATAGTAATTTTTGATGGAGAATCCAATTGATGGAACTGATGGAAAATTAGGACGTGGATTTGTGTCGGCCGATAAATTGGAAGAAGTGGACATTGGAGATGGTGACAAGCCAAGGCCGACATTTATCAGTGCTAACTTGGATTCGGTTTTCAAAGAAAAGTTGGTGACATTGTTAAAAGAATACAAGGACTGCTTTGCTTGGGATTATTCGGAGATGCCCGGTCTAGACCGTTCTATTGTTGAACATCGGTTGCCGATCAAACCTGGTTACAGGCCTTACAAGCAACCACCCCGAAAAATCTACAAGGAAGAAGTGTTGGCCGATGTGAAAAAGGAGATTGAAAGATTACTAGATGCAAATTTCATTCGGCCATGTAAATACGCGGATTGGATCTCTAATATCGTTCCTGTCTATAAGAAAAATGGAAAAATGAGGGTTTGCATAGATTTTAGAGATCTAAACAAGGCTACACCCATGGATGGATATCCAATGCCTATTGCTGATTCATTGGTTGATGCTGCTGCTGGATACAAAGTGCTCAGTTTCATGGATGGTAATGCAGGATACAATCAGATTTTTATGGCATTAGAAGATATAGTAAAGACAGCTTTCAGATGTCCTGGACACATAGGGTTGTTTGAGTGGGTTGTCATGACCTTTGGATTGAAAAATGCTGGTGCAACTTATCAAAGGGCTATGAATTATATTTTTCATGAGTTGATCGGCAAGATTGTGGAAATATATATTGATGATGTGGTGATCAAGTCATTGGATCATGAGTCCCATTTGGCTGACATAAGGAAAACTCTAGAATGCACCAGGAAGCATGGGCTTAAAATGAACCCGAACAAGTGTGCTTTTGGAGTTTCGGCTGGAGAGTTTCTGGGATTTTTGATACATGAAGGAGGAATAGGAGTTGGCAAGAAAAGCATGAAGGCAATTGATGAAATTGTTCCTCCAACTAATCTTAAAGAGTTACAATCACTGCTTGGCAAGATAAATTTTGTGAGAAGATTCATATCAAACTTGTCACAGAAGGTGTTGCCCTTTTCCTCACTATTGAAAATAAAAAAGGATCAAAAGTTTGTATGGGGTGACGAACAACAGAAGGCTTTTGATGAAATAAAAGAGTACATGAAGAAGCCACCAGTATTGGTGCCTCCACAATTGAACAAGCCTTTCAAGTTGTACGTGGCGGCCGATGCCCAAACTATTGGATCGGCCCTTATTCAAGAATTTGAAGGGAAGGAAAGAGTAGTTGCATACCTTAGCCGAAAGTTACTAGACCCGGAGACAAGGTATTCGGCTATAGAGAAGCTTTGCTTATGTGTTTATTACTCATGTACAAAATTTCGGCACTATTTGCTGAATGCCGAATGCGTTGTACATTCGAAATTTGATGTGATTAAGCATATGTTGTCAATGCCAATTTTGAATGGAAGGATTGGCAAATGGATTTTGGCCTTATCTGAATTCGAATTAAGGTTTGAATCGGCAAAAGCTGTCAAGGGGCAGATTATTGCTGACTTCATTACTGAACATCATGATACATCAATAAATTTGCTTAACATTATTCCTTGGGTATTATTCTTCGATGGATCTTCATGCGACAAAGGTGGTGGAGCAGGTATTTTATTAATTTCACCCAAAGGAGAAACATTTGAGTTTGCTATTCCCATTCAATCTACTGTTACTAACAATCAGGCTGAGTATGAGGCATTACTCAAAGGGCTCCAATATTTGAAAGAAGCAAAAGCCATTGCAGTTGAAATTTTTGGAGATTCAGAATTGGTCATAAAACAATTGAATGGTGAATATGAATGCAAAAGTGATATCTTGAGGAATTACTATGAAGAATGCAAAGAAATATTGAAGAGCTTTCGGTCAGTAATTCTACAACACATTCCTAGAGGGGATAATGGAGAGGCAAATAGATTGGCCCAAAGTGCATCAGGTTACAGAGAAAATCAAGAGGTATTTGCTACTGATGACTGTGCTTTCGGGAGTAGTTTGGCAGAAGGTGATTGGAGGAAAGAAATTGCCGATTATTTGGAGAATCCATCCCAGAAGGTTTCTAGAAGACTCAGGTATAAAGCTATAAAGTTTGTTCTTCTTGATAAAGATTTATATTATAAATCCCTGGACGGAGTATTATTACGTTGCTTAAATCAAGAAGAAGCAAAGAAGTTGATGAGTGAAGTGCATGATGGATTATGTGGAGCACATCAATCGGCTTATCGAATGAAATGGGTTATTAGGAGAGCTGGATATTATTGGCCGACAATGTTGGAAGATTGTTTTGAATATTATAAAGGATGTCAAGACTGTCAGAAATTTGGAAACATTCAGAGAGTTCCAGCATCGGCTTTGAATCCCATTATCAAGCCATGGCCATTCAGAGGATGGGGAATAGATTTGATTGGCCAAATAAATCCTCCATCGAGCAAGGGGCATAAGTTTGTACTTTTAGCAACAGATTATTTTACCAAGTGGGTTGAGGCGATTCCATTGAGAAAGGTAGCATCAGAAGATATGATTGAATTTGTCAAAGAGCACATCATTTACAGATTTGGAATTCCTCAGACAATTACCACAGATCAAGGGACTCAATTTACATCTTCAGAATTCAGAGACTTTGCTGAAAGTATGGGGATTAAATTATTGAATTCTTCTCCTTATTATGCTCAAGCTAATGGTCAGGCAGAGGCTTCTAACAAGATTATGATTAAAATTATACAAAAGAAGATTGATCAGAAGCCAAGAAGGTGGCATTCGGTACTCAATGAAGCATTGTGGGCTTACCGAATGGCCCCTCATGGGTCTACAAAAACGTCTCCTTATGAATTGGTGTATGGACATCATGCCATTTTGCCGTGGGAATTACAAACAGAGTCGAGGAGAGTGCAGTTGCAGAAAGATTTAAGTTCTAAAGATTACAGTAACTTGATGATGGACGAATTGGAAGATTTGCATATGATTCGTCTCAAAGCATTGGAAAATATTGAGAAAAATAAGATGCGAGTTGCCAAATATTACAACAAGAAGGTAAAAGTCAGGCAATTTGCAGAAGGAGATTTGGTTTGGAAAGCGATATTGCCGATTGGAACCAAATATGCAGCATTCGGCAAATGGTCTCCAAATTGGGAAGGTCCTTTCAGAGTGGTTAGATGTGTGCCTGGAAATGCATATATTTTGAAGACATTATTGGGAGAAGAATTTGCTTCTGCTATAAATGGAAGATATTTGAAGAGGTATTATCCCAGTATTGAAATCGATCGGTGATTGATATATTAAATTGCCGAACAGCCGATATTCGGGAAGAAATCGTCTTTAGAAGGAAATTAACAGAGACATTGGAGGAAAAGAAAAATGGCCAGTACTGAATGTATTGCCCTTAGCACAAAAATATACTACATCAGATGTTCATGCAAGATCACAAAAGATAAGTTTTATTGCCGAAATTCCATAAATCCCTAGTACAAACTACTGGAAGAGCCTGTTCAAAACAGACTGGGGATGAATGGAATCGGCAATGGCAGCACCATGGCCATCAAGACGATCAATGGAGGCGTCAATGTCTTCGATGTCTTCTGGGTTGCTGTTGGCGAAACCAACCGGCATCCTGGAATAGTCAGTGCCGGTGTGCGTCGACATGGCAACGAGACCCGTAGCGACGCCCAGGCGAACGCCATGGGAGGCCACCTCGTCGACACGGCCTGCCACCGCACCAAGGCGTGCCTCGGGTGTGTCCCCTTGGGCGTTCACCTTGTCCGCCAGCTCCTCCACCAGCGCCTTCAGTCGATCAAGTTCAGCATCACGCGCTGCAAGGTTACAAGGGGATAACAGATTAATATCATTTGGAGGACGAGGTTGAAATTGAGCAGATTGCAGGACTCACCATCAATGACTTCGAGCAGCTGCTTGCGCTCGTGCTGCCATTCAAGGTCAGCAATCCCGGCTTGCTTGGAGATGACCTCCAACTCGCGGCGAGTGTCGTCACGCTCCGCTTTGAATCGGCGAGCATCGCCGTCCGTGTAGCGGTAGTCGTCCGATTCGAGAGATCGATTGGACGAACTCGAAGAGCTGGATGCCGCAGGAGCAGTGGCTGGAGCCGCAACTGGCGCACCAGCGGCGACAATCCATTGGATTACCCTGAAAAAACAAAGAGATTCGTCAAGGAGAGGGCAAATCTCGAGAAGAACAGAGAGAAGCAAGCAGACAATCTTTACCTCCGGCGAGCACCACCGCGACTCCCTTCGGCCTCATCGGCGGCCGGGCGCCTCCTGTTGTTGTCGGCCATTGGAAGTTCCTCGGAGTTACTGTGGATGGGGAAAAGAATGACTTGGGCCGGCAAGAACTTGGAAGACGAAGAACTTGGTGAAAACTGTGGGCTACCTGGGTGTTTATTTATAGAACCCGCAGAGGAGATCGTGGTCGGAGATCGTGGCGCGCATCCCAAAATTTCGGAAGGTGGAAAGCCCCACGAACCGAGCAGTTGCCGTGTCGTTTGGGATTCATGCCGAATCGGGTTCGGTTCTACTGAATTGGATTCGGCTGTGTTGTGTTAGGTCGTTTTTCGGGTCTGACGCTGTTACGACTGAGCTTTGCCGAATGTGTTGTTCACAGTAAAGCAAGGAAGAAAGCAAAGATTGGTGAGACTACAAAGTTGGTAAGACATTCGGCTAATTAAATATTCGATACAACTACACAGCCAAGTACTTGGAGATTACATCTTTAGCATCAGATATCATTCTATTAATGGTCTCCAAAAGATTTTTGTCAGCTTCTTGGGTTTTAGCCAGAGCAGCAAGCTTTGCCTTGAGTTGTTTTTCTTCGTTCAGAGCTGCTGAAGCTTCCTTTCGCATCTTCTCTGTTAATTTGGGAAGCTCAACTATCTTCTTCTCATCAGCTTCAATTTCGGCCGATAGATCTCTCAATTCGGCTTCAAGTGCAGCTTTTCTGGCCTTCTTCATTTCAAGTTCAGATTCCAATTTGGTCAGTAATTCCTTGTTGTTCTGAGCTTGAGTATGCAGGTCTTTCACAAATTGTTTGGCTGTGGACCTCCTCTGTTCCAGAACTGGTTGAGAAGATTGGTTTTTCAGAGCCTGTTTTACTGCAGCATATTGTTGATCCAAATGAGAAACTGGTTCCAAAGAAGTTTTGATATCATCAGGGAGTTTTTGGTCAATGGATTCCAGTACATCCCTTAAGAGATCAGCGTCTTTGACTTGATCTTGGATACTCTTGCGCAGCAAAGCAAGGATGTCTTTCAGCTTTGTTTGATTCTCTTCTGACAGAGTTTGGCCAGAAGATATTTCTTCCCCTTGTTCGGCAACCAAGTCGTCCACAACAAAAGAATAGCTGGATGATGAATTGGATTTCTCCTGAAAAAGATGGTTCTTGCCAAATTAGTGATAATCTGCTGAATAAAGAATAGAGGAAGTTGAATGATTATGTTTACCTCGTTCCTGACTTCCTGAATGGGGGAAGGAAGCCTTTCAGGCTCAATGGGAGGATTCTGTGTATCTTGCTGAGAAGAAGCTGGAAAACTTCTTGGTGAAGATAATGCTTCTGACTGGGGAAGAAGTTGCAAAGCTAAAGATGAATCATGATGAGAAGAAGGACTTTCCAAAATTGGATCCATTGAAGATAGCTAATCATCCGGTGGATTAGAATTCGATTCGACCTGATAGATCTATCTTTATCGATCAGGCTGTTCCTTCGCATGGACCCGATTCGGCTAAATAGCCGCATTCGTAGTGCCCTCATGAGTGAACGTGGTTCGTGGTTTGCATTGGCAATGAGTGCTTTTAGCCTTTCACGATTAGATTGTATCATGCGGTGATTGATCTAATCTGATTGGTGGTGTGGCCTCAAACGAGTTGTATCATGCGGTGGATTAACTTGTTGTTGCCATGCTTGACGGTGCTGCTTTCGGCCTATGCATTCTTGTTTCAATGTAAATTCGTGACTGTGTTGTGAGTTCGTATTAAACACTGAATGCTTTTAGCTTTTCATGGTTAGATTGTATCATGCGGTGGATTGATCTAATCTGATTAGTGGTGTGGTCTCAAACAAGTCGTATCATGCGGTGGATTAACTTGTTTGTTATCATGCTTGACGGGTGCTGCTTTCGGCCTATGCTTTCTTGTTTACTGCGAATTTATGATCATGTTTCACCCTTTTATTTTCATATCATGTCTGTCCTCGTTAATCGGTCAAGTGTTGTACTTTACTTCCTCTGCTTATTTAAGACCGATCTTACGTCATGCTGATGTTGTGCGTTCGGCAGTGCGATTCTTATATGCTTCTACTGATTGCCGAATGATATTCTGAGTAACGACAGATAGCTTGTCCGTAGCTATATGTCCCTCAAGATTGGCTTCGATGCCGTAAATATGGAACTGTCTGGTCTCACCCGGCACGTGGGAGTTTGGTGTGCGGCGTGTTTTTACGGTGCAGGTGTTTTCTCGCATTGCAAAATCTGGTGGGGTTGCAGTGTGCTGATTATAGAGGTTTGAATCCTCAATCGAGTATGAGCATCGTATTTTAAAAAAAAAATTATAAAATTTAACCGGCGTTATTCTTTTTAGTGGTAAGCAACGTGTCCGTCAATAGCGAGGCGTGTGCGATAACTTCATCAATCTGAACATATGTCGGCTTAATCTTTCAGAGGTACTCGTAGGGATAAAGCTGCATATGTGTATTCATAAGGATCAATGTATGAGTGTCGTGAGTGTCTGCATCCATATTAATCTTTCGAAAAAAACATGTTTATGTTTGAGTTGTGGTTTTAGAACTAAAGGAGATGCTAAAACCTAGAGACTATTTGGTTTTGGTGGATTGACATAGATAGACTTGTATGTGTTGATTGGTTGTTACTAAAGAGCTACGCTTTTGTTTTAACTTCGTGTAAAAGGGTTAACCTGATGGTACTATGGTTGAAAGATAAAGGTTTATAAGTTGGCTTCATATTTGTTTAACATGTGCAAAAATATGTACGCACCACACTAAGCGGGGTGTCACAAGTTTGTGTGGGTCTGTCTACGTGCTAAATTTTATTTCTTTGGAGGTGGGTCTCTCTATTTACATGCTCATCTCCAGAGTTAGTCTATCAACCCTGGATGCAAATGTGAGTTTCGGTCCATTTAACTAACTACATTTAACATTTTAATTAAATTATTTTTCTTGTACTCTTTCGAAGTCTTGTCACAATGAATTATCATAACTAGGGTTTTTAATGAGATCGTCACAGGTGTCTTCAAATTTTGTCAAAAAAATAAATTTCTGTTGCCTTATAAATAATGAGAAACAATATTTTGTTTCACATGCACACTTTTTCTTCATCGTTCTTTTACAAGTTTTAATAAGTCATATCATTACTAGTTGTTAACACCAAAAATTAGCACCAGGAAGAGGCTGACATGTGAGCCGGATTTGGTAGAAGGATGCCATTCGGCTAAGGAGCTTTCTCTGAAGCATTCGGCAAAGACGCTCTGCGGTCGGGAACGCGTCGCCATTCGGCTAAGGGAGTTTCTCTGAAGCATTCGGTAAAGATACTCTGCGGTCGGGAATGCGTCATCATTCGGCAGAGGCATTGTTCCGCAGGCGAAAAGCGGTAGCATTCGGGAAGGCATGATGACGTGAATCAATATAAGGAAAAGGCCGGTTCGAACAAGAAACAGAAGATGTTTTCCTCTTGGCAGAAGGTGGTGCAGCAAGAATTGGATCCAGACTGGCAGGCCTGGACATTATTTGAGCTAAAGAAGGAGAGAGATGCCCCAGAATAGATATTGGGCCTGCAATGTTATATGCAATTGTTCTGGCCAGAGGGGCAGGGACTATGTCCTGCAGGATAACAAAGTTAAAAGTCGATGAAAGAGGATGTTATTGGAAAAACAGATGGATTATAAGCATATTTACCTCTGAATTCGGCTGATAGTCAGGCATCAAATCAAGGCAGAGAGGGTGAACTGGCACATTAGAGATATGATCATGGAGTTCTTGCCACCAAAGAATAAAAGAAGGACGAGCAAGTGCTGTTGGCACAAAAGGTTCAATCTGATAAATGGATGCACAACATTTGTAATCAAAAATTCTTCTTGTTTCTGTGGAGTCTTTGATGATCTCGTCTTTAGGGGGAAATTAACAGAGACATTGGAGAAAAAGAAAAATGGCCAGTACTGAATGTATTGCCCTTAGCACAAAATATATTACATCAGGAGTTCATGCAAGATCACAAAAGATAAGTTTTATTGCCCAAATTCCATAAATCCCTAGTACAAACTACTGGAAGAGCCTGTTCAAGACAGACTGGGGATGAATGGAATCGGCAATGGCAGCACCATGGCCATCAAGACGATCAATGGAGGCGTCAATGTCATCGATGTCTTCTGGCTTGCTGTTGGCGAAACCTACCGGCATCCTGGAATAGTCAGTGCCGGTGTGCGTCGACATAGCAACGAGACCCGTAGCGACGCCCAGGCGAACGCCATGGGAGGCCACCTCGTCGACACGGCCTGCCACCGCACCAAGGCGTGCCTCGGGTGTGTCCCCTTGGGCGTTCACCTTGTCCGCCAGCTCCTCCACCAGCGCCTTCAGTCGATCAAGTTCAGCATCACGCGCTGCAAGGTTACAAGGGGATAACAGATTAATATCATTTGGAGGACGAGATTGAAATTGAGCAGATTGCAGGACTCACCATCAATGACTTCGAGCAACTGCTTGCGCTCGTGCTGCCATTCAAGGTCAGCAATCCCGGCTTGCTTGGAGATGACCTCCAACTCGCGGCGAGTGTCGTCACGCTCCGCTTTGAATCGGCGAGCATCGCCGTCCGTGTAGCGGTAGTCGTCCGATTCGAGAGATCGATTGGAGTCCCATTTGGCTGACATAAGGAAAACTCTAGAATGCACCAGGAAGCATGGACTTAAAATGAACCCGAACAAGTGTGCTTTTGGAGTTTCGGCTGGAGAGTTTCTGGGATTTTTGATACATGAAGGAGTGAATCAGAAGTGGATTAAGCAGACCAAGGGCACATATGATTTTGATGTGACTAAGGCAGACAAATTATTTGATTTCCTTGTGAAAGAAGGCCGAATCAAATTACCAGAGGGGCATTCTATGCTTCGGACTGAAGGAGTGAAAGACAAGAAGTATTGTGGATTTCATAACAGAAATTCTCATTCCATTAATGAATGCAGGATCTTCAGAATGAGGATTCAAAAGGCTATTCAAGAGGGGCACCTGAAGTTTGACAACAGAATGAAATTGGATAGCAATCCCTTCCCTCAGAATATGATTGGGTTTTCAATCAACATGGTGAATGCTGTTGCACCTGAAGAAAAGGGGAAGATGAAAGTTTTAACTTCAGAGAAGGCAAAACAAAATGGCTCAGTTGATCCTACTCGGCAAGTCACAATTGAACAGATTCGCAAAAAAGACTCTCGCTTCCCGAATGATCAATTTGAAATTGGGAAATCCTCCAAGCCTAGAGTCACTACACATATCCTCCTTAATAAATGGCAACGTCAGCAAGAAAAAGAATGCTACCAAAGGCCTAAACATGAAGAAGAGAAAAGGAGATACGAGGAAGAAAGATATAGGGAGGAACAAGAAGAGTATGCTCGAGAGCAGGAACGTGCGCATTGGGGGTGTGCATTCTTCAGACACTGTTGGAACGAAGGTTTGAAGCTTCCCACATGGAATAATTGTCCTGAATGCAATGATAGGTATGATGAATATAGGCAGGAAACTGTCAATCGCCGATCTGTCCATGAAAGAATTGGCAGGATGCATCCTAGTGATGATCGGCGTTTTAATGATCAACCAAGAAAGAGGCATGCTGATTACAGGTGGGTTGATCATGAAGAAGAAGAAGATCATGCTTATGTTTGGCAAGAAGGACAATGGTGTCCACCTGGCTTGAGGAAAAGCCAAAAGAGAAGAGTACAACGCTTGAGGAATCAAGAATTGAAGCAAGCAAGGCCTAAGATGAAATCAATATGGCGTCGAAAGGACAAGCCTGAAGAAGATGGTCATTCGGCTCCTACATGCATGGTATGCTTTTTGCCGAATGAATTTATGGCTCCCACTGATCAAGTTGTGCAGGAGGAAGCGTTGTCAGAGGTAGATGAAGTCGAACAGCTAATGGCACAATTGATGCTCAATAAGCAAGCTGTCTTTGAAAAGCCAATCCAGAATCGACATATGAAGCCATTATATTTGAAAGGATTTGTCAATGGGAAGCCTTTAACCAAGATGTTCGTCGATGGTGGAGCTGCTGTGAATGTGATGCCATATACTACATTTAGGAAGCTTGGCATGGGCCCTGGAGATTTAACACCAACGAGCATAATTCTAAATGATTTTGCTGGAAATCCTTCAGACACCAAAGGCTGTGTTCATGTAGAACTGATGATTGGATCCAAAGTGCTGCTCACAACTTTCTTTGTCATTGAGGGCAAAGGGGCATATAGTTTGCTGCTTGGAAGAGATTGGATTCATGCAAATTGCTGTATCCCATCAACCATGCATCAACAGCTCATTCAGTGGATAGATGATGAGGTGGAGATTGTCCAAGCAGATGATTCAATAAGCGTGGCAAATATGGAACCAGCTTTTTGGGAATATCAAGGCATAGATTGTTTCTCAGGCAAAGACTGGGGAGAAGGTCCTGTTGCACCAGCCAGCAGTGATCAACAGCCGATCGAAGCAGTCGGCTCTCATAGTAATTTTTAATGGAGAATCCAATTGATGGAACTGATGGAAAATTAGGACGTGGATTTGTGTCGGCCGATAAATTGGAAGAAGTGGACATTGGAGATGGTGACAAGCCAAGGCCGACATTTATCAGTGCTAACTTGAGTTCGGTTTTCAAAGAAAAGTTGGTAACATTGTTAAAAAAATACAAGGACTGCTTTGCTTGGGATTATTCGGAGATGCCCGGTCTAGACCGTTCTATTGTTGAACATCGGTTGCCGATCAAACCTGGTTACAGGCCTTACAAGCAACCACCCCGAAAAATCTACAAGGAAGAAGTGTTGGCCGATGTGAAAAAGGAGATTGAAAGATTAATAGATGCGAATTTCATTCGGCCATGTAAGTACGCGGATTGGATCTCTAATATCGTTCCTGTCTATAAGAAAAATGGAAAAATGAGGGTTTGCATAGATTTTAGAGATCTAAACAAGGCTACACCCATGGATGGATATCCAATGCCTATTGCTGATTCATTGGTTGATGCTGCTGCTGGATACAAAGTGCTCAGTTTCATGGATGGTAACGCAGGATACAATCAGATTTATATGGCATTGGAAGATATAGTAAAGACAGCTTTCAGATGTCCTGGACACATAGGGTTGTTTGAGTGGGTTGTCATGACCTTTGGATTGAAAAATGCTGGTGCAACTTATCAAAGGGCTATGAATTATATTTTTCATGAGTTGATCGGCAAGATTGTGGAAATATATATTGATGATGTAGTGATCAAGTCATTGGATCATGAGTCCCATTTGGCTGACATAAGGAAAACTCTAGAATGCACCAGGAAGCATGGGCTTAAAATGAACCCGAACAAGTCATGCTTGACGGGTGCTGCTTTTGGCCTATGCATTCTTGTTTCGATGTAAATTCGTGACTGTGTTGTGGGTTCGTATTAAACACTGAATGCTTTTAGCTTTTCATGGTTAGATTGTATCATGCGGTGGATTGATCTAATCTGATTGGTGGTGTGGCCTCAAACGAGTTGTATCATGCGGTGGATTAACTTGTTCGTTATCATGCTTGACGGGTGCTGCTTTCGGCCTATGCATTCTTGTTTCGATGTAAATTCGTGACTGTGTTGTGGGTTCGTATTTAAACATTGAATGCTTTTAGCTTTTCATGGTTAGATTGTATCATGCGGTGGATTGATTTAATCTGATTGGTGGTGTGGCTTCAAACGAGTTGTATCATGCGGTGGATTAACTTGTTCGTTATCATGCTTGACGGGTGCTGCTTTCGGCCTATGCATTCTTGTTTCGATGTAAACTCGCGACTGTGTTGTGGGTTTGTACTAAACATTGAATGCTTTTAGCTTTTCATGGTTAGATTGTATCATGCGGTGGATTGATTTAATCTGATTGGTGGTGTGGCTTCAAACGAGTTGTATCATGCGGTGGATTAACTTGTTCGTTATCATGCTTGACGGGTGCTGCTTTCGGCCTATGCATTCTTGTTTTCAATGCAAATTTGTGACTGTGTTGTGGGTTCGTAACTAAACATTGAGTGCTTTTAGCTTTTCATGATTAGATTGTATCATGCGGTGGATTGATCTAATCTGATTGGTGGTGTGGCCTCAAACGAGTTGTATCATGCGGTGGATTAACTTGTTCGTTATCATGCTTGACGGGTGCTGCTTTCGGCCTATGCATTCTTGTTTTCAATGCAAATTTGTGACTGTGTTGTGGGTTCGTAACTAAACATTGAGTGCTTTTAGCTTTTCATGATTAGATTGTATCATGCGGTGGATTGATCTAATCTGATTGGTGGTGTGGCCTCAAACGAGTTGTATCATGCGGTGGATTAACTTGTTCGTTATCATGCTTGACGGGTGCTGCTTTCGGCCTATGCATTCTTGTTTTCAATGCAAATTTGTGACTGTGTTGTGGGTTCGTAACTAAACATTGAGTGCTTTTAGCTTTTCATGATTAGATTGTATCATGCGGTGGATTGATCTAATCTGATTGGTGGTGTGGCCTCAAACGAGTTGTATCATGCGGTGGATTAACTTGTTTTGTTATCATGCTTGACGGGTGCTGCTTTCGGCCTATGCATTCTTGTTTTCAATGCAAATTTGTGACTGTGTTGTGGGTTCGTAACTAAACATTGAGTGCTTTTAGCTTTTCATGATTAGATTGTATCATGCGGTGGATTGATCTAATCTGATTGGTGGTGTGGCCTCAAACGAGTTGTATCATGCGGTGGATTAACTTGTTTGTTATCATGCTTGACGGGTGCTGCTTTCGGCCTATGCATTCTTGTTTACTGCGAATTTATGATCATGCTTCACCCTTTATTTATTTTCATATCATGTCTGTCCTCGTTAATCGGTCAAGGATGTACTTTACTTCCTTTGCTTATTTAAGGATCGATCTTACGTCATGCTGATGTTGTGCGTTCGGCAGTGCGATTCTTACATGCTTCTACTGATTGCCGAATGATATTCTGAGTAACGACAGATAGCTTGTCCGTAGCTATATGTCCCTCAAGATTGGCTTCGATGCCGTAAATATGGAACTGTCTGGTCTCACCCGGCACGTTCCAGGTTTTATTTAAACATTTTGTCCCTTTGTTAGTTTCAGGAAAACTAACTGGCACGCCTCCGGAATTCGGCTTGCTGTGTGCTTGGCGTGAAACTGCAGATTTTGCGTCAACACTCACATGCTTTTTAAACCAGGAGGAAAATTGCTTCTCAAGGGTTTTTTCAACATCAGTAATTCCTTCATTCTCTAACTCTTTCCTGCATATCCTGCAAACCATGGTAAATTCAAATATTAGAGATAATAATTAATAGGCTATATTGAAACAATTAAAATGTAGAAGGGATTACATACTCCATATATGGCTCCACTTCCGGACAATTATTTAGCACATACCAAACCATTTTGTCATAATCATGGTCGAGCACTGTGATAGAAGAGGCTCCGAGTAAGTCAACACCATGCTGGAAAATAGATAGATCTCCTTTATGCAAATCAACATGCTCTCTATTTCTGCCTTCCTGATTGTGCCGTGTATCAACATCATCAAAGTACCTCGAGCAAGCATTCAGGCACTCATTAGCTACATATGCTTCTGCAATCGACCCTTCAGGTCTTGCCATGTTCCTCACAAAACGCTTCAAGGTATACAACCTTCTTTCTACTGGGTACATCCATCCATATTGTACAGGACCTCTAAGGAGTGCCTCATCAGGTAAATGTACAGTCAAGTGCAACATGACATCAAAGAAAGAAGGAGGAAATATTTTCTCAAGCTTGCACAAAATGATCGGGATTTCCTCTTTCATTCTATGCAATACATTTACCTTTAGAGTTTTAGCACATATTTGCTGAAAGAAGTTACCTAATTCAGCAAGTGCTTCATATATTTCCTTAGGCATGATTCCTCTAATAGCCGCAGGTAAAATCCTTTGCAGTAAGATATGACAATCATGAGTTTTCAGTCCTTGAAGGTTGCATCCATCAGCAGTAATGTTTGTTGCTAAGTTAGAAGCATATCCATACGGGAATTTTACACTTCTGATGAAATTACAAAAAGCTTGCTTTTGGGTTTTATTCATTGTGTAGGGGGCATGTGGAACATCATACTTTTCTCCATTAGGTTTCAAGTGCTAATTCTTTCTTATGCCCATGTCCTTTGACTTCCCTGCAAGGCCAAGAAATGTACCAAGAATGTACTCACATATATTTTTTTCAATGTGCATTACATCAAGGTTATGCCGCAACTTCAAACTTGTCCAATACGGCAAATTAAACAAACACGATCTTCGCTTCCAGCATTGACCATCCGAATCGCGCTTTCTCTTTCTGCTTTCCTTTGGCTTTCCTGGTCTAACATCCCTGACCCTTTCCAATTGCTCCATCAGCTCTTCTGCACTAAATTCCTGTGGCTTCTCACGTTGTTCAATCTGACCATCAAAACATTTCTTTCTCCTCCATGCATGGTCCATTGGAACGAAACGTCGATGACCAATGTAACATATCTTACCCCTTATTCTTCTGGAGCAAGGATTTTTGTCACAACACACACAAGCATAGTAACCTCTTGTAACTCTACCTGACAAAGTGCTCAAAGCTGGATAATCATGAATGCACCAAATAACTGCAGCATGAAGAGCAAACATTTTTCGACTAGATGCATCGAAAGTACCGATTAACGGGCATAAAGCATGATAAATGTGAAAGCACGATCGTAAATCTCTAATAAACAAGAATGCATAGGTTTAAAAGCACTAGTCTACCGCATGTCTAGGTACCCTCGAACCCGTCAAGCGTAAAATCGAACAAGTTAATCCACCGCATGATACAACTTGTTTAAAATCACACCACCAACCAAGAATAGATCAATCTACCGCATGATATACTCTAAACGTGGAAGGCTAGAAGCATTCATTATTTAAAACAAAGTTACGAACATGTTTTCACTCATTGAGGGACTGCCGAATACGGCTAGATAGCCGATTCGGGTTCCATGAAGAAGGAACAAGCTTTGTCGATGTTGATAGACCTATCAGATCGTTTCGAGCTCTAATCCACCGGATGATTAGTTCTAAAACGACCCAAAAGCCTGCATCTACCGCATGATACCCGGCTCTGTCAAGATCCATACAAAATCAACAAGTTTGAACCCGCGACACGTGGCAATCTAGATTAATTCGAATTCGGCTATGTAAGGTAACGTGGTCATGTCTTGCAATGAATCAAAACCGAACCTAACCAATTTAGATTGGGCAAAAAGAGTGTTATATGAATTAAACATAAAGTAAAACCCAAATAACACAAGGTAACTTAATGAATCTATTAGATCTTTGCCACAATCTAATAGAGCCGATAACTTGCTTCAAGCTAAACCTTAGCCTACCGCATGACTCATGATTTAACAAAGAAGCCTTCTTGAACCAAGCTTAAATCCACCGCATGATACTAAGCATGATACAAGGTTGTCGATACTTACGGAGGTCGACGGATCGATGATTCCTCTCGAAGATTTCGACGACACGACTAAAGGACTCGAAAAGGTGGCGCAAGGCCGGTTTGTTGTATGATTGTTCGATCCTTATTACAATCACCACGGGTTTAATTTATACCCTGGTTTTGACACTATTCCTAGTCGACTACGATTACAAAACGTTTATTTCCAAAGAAATACGTCGAAGCCTGTTAACACCAAAAATTGGCACCTGAGAGAGGCTGACAAGTGGGCCAAATTCGGTAGAAAGGTTCCATTCGGCAGGAAGGCCTTCTTCGAAGCAATCGGCAAAGATGCTCTGCGGTCGGGAATCCGTCATCATTCGGCAAAGGAATTATTTCACAGTTGGAAACGGAAGCATTCGGGAACGCGTGATGACGTGGATATTTTCAAAGAAATACGTCGAAGCGCCGTATTCATCTCATATTCTTCATCAAATCGGCTTCTTCCTTATATTCGATCCACGTCATCACGCGTTCCCGAATGCTTCCGTTTCCAACTGTGAAATAATTCCTTTGCCGAATGATGACGGATTCCCGACCGCAGAGCATCTTTGCCGATTGCTTCGAAGAAGGCCTTCCTGCCGAATGGAACCTTTCTACCGAATTTGGCCCACTTGTCAGCCTCTCTCAGGTGCCAATTTTTGGTGTTAACAGGCTCGGGCCACGTGTGAAGCCAGCTGATTCGGCTTGTTGTGTGCTTGGCGTGAACTGCAGATTTTACGTCAACACACTTTTTGGCACGCCTGGTGGGACAAGAGCGCGCACATTGGGGGTGTGCATTTTTCAGACACCGCTGGAATGAGGGTTTAAAGCTTCCCACATGGAACAATTGTCCTGAATGCAATGATAGACGTGATGAATACAGGC
>OAMR01000716.1:0-51695 GCA_900205405.1 Echinochloa crus-galli
TCGAGCCAGAAACGAAACGAACGCACCCAATCCACTTTTTTGGACCCAATAGTGATGTTTAGGTTCGTTTCAGTCTGTTTCGTTTCTGTGCAAAAAACCATGCTCGGTTGCATTTAATGCATTGATTCTGGCCAGAATCGAAACGATGCTCCGATTCGGGCCAGAAACGAAACGAACGCACCCAATCCACTTTTTTGGACCCAATAGTGATGTTTAGGTTCGTTTCGGTCAGTTTCGTTACTGTGCAAAAAACCATGCTTGGTAGCACTTAATGACCCGATTCGGGTCGGAACCGAAACGATGCACCGATTCGAGCCAGAAACGAAACGAACGCACCCAATCCACTTTTTTGGACCCAATAGTGATGTTTAGGTTCGTTTCGGTCAGTTTCGTTACTGTGCAAAAAACCATGCTTGGTAGCACTTAATGACCCGATTCGGGTCGGAACCGAAACGATGCACCGATTCGAGCCAGAAACGAAACGAACGCACCCAATCCACTTTTTTGGACCCAATAGTGATGTTTAGGTTCGTTTCGGTCAGTTTCGTTACTGTGCAAAAAACCATGCTTGGTAGCACTTAATGACCCGATTCGGGTCGGAACCGAAACGATGCACCGATTCGAGCCAGAAACGAAACGAACGCACCCAATCCACTTTTTTGGACCCAATAGTGATGTTTAGGTTCGTTTCGGTCAGTTTCGTTACTGTGCAAAAAACCATGCTTGGTAGCACTTAATGACCCGATTCGGGTCGGAACCGAAACGATGCACCGATTCGAGCCAGAAACGAAACGAACGCACCCAATCCACTTTTTTGGACCCAATAGTGATGTTTAGGTTCGTTTCGGTCAGTTTCGTTACTGTGCAAAAAACCATGCTTGGTAGCACTTAATGACCCGATTCGGGTCGGAACCGAAACGATGCACCGATTCGAGCCAGAAACGAAACGAACGCACCCAATCCACTTTTTTGGACCCAATAGTGATGTTTAGGTTCGTTTCGGTCAGTTTCGTTACTGTGCAAAAAACCATGCTTGGTAGCACTTAATGACCCGATTCGGGTCGGAACCGAAACGATGCACCGATTCGAGCCAGAAACGAAACGAACGCACCCAATCCACTTTTTTGGACCCAATAGTGATGTTTAGGTTCGTTTCGGTCAGTTTCGTTACTGTGCAAAAAACCATGCTTGGTAGCACTTAATGACCCGATTCGGGTCGGAACCGAAACGATGCACCGATTCGAGCCAGAAACGAAACGAACGCACCCAATCCACTTTTTTGGACCCAATAGTGATGTTTAGGTTCGTTTCGGTCAGTTTCGTTACTGTGCAAAAAACCATGCTTGGTAGCACTTAATGACCCGATTCGGGTCGGAACCGAAACGATGCACCGATTCGAGCCAGAAACGAAACGAACGCACCCAATCCACTTTTTTGGACCCAATAGTGATGTTTAGGTTCGTTTCGGTCAGTTTCGTTACTGTGCAAAAAACCATGCTTGGTAGCACTTAATGACCCGATTCGGGTCGGAACCGAAACGATGCACCGATTCGAGCCAGAAACGAAACGAACGCACCCAATCCACTTTTTTGGACCCAATAGTGATGTTTAGGTTCGTTTCGGTCAGTTTCGTTACTGTGCAAAAAACCATGCTTGGTAGCACTTAATGACCCGATTCGGGTCGGAACCGAAACGATGCACCGATTCGAGCCAGAAACGAAACGAACGCACCCAATCCACTTTTTTGGACCCAATAGTGATGTTTAGGTTCGTTTCGGTCAGTTTCGTTACTGTGCAAAAAACCATGCTTGGTAGCACTTAATGACCCGATTCGGGTCGGAACCGAAACGATGCACCGATTCGAGCCAGAAACGAAACGAACGCACCCAATCCACTTTTTTGGACCCAATAGTGATGTTTAGGTTCGTTTCGGTCAGTTTCGTTACTGTGCAAAAAACCATGCTTGGTAGCACTTAATGACCCGATTCGGGTCGGAACCGAAACGATGCACCGATTCGAGCCAGAAACGAAACGAACGCACCCAATCCACTTTTTTGGACCCAATAGTGATGTTTAGGTTCGTTTCGGTCAGTTTCGTTACTGTGCAAAAAACCATGCTTGGTAGCACTTAATGACCCGATTCGGGTCGGAACCGAAACGATGCACCGATTCGAGCCAGAAACGAAACGAACGCACCCAATCCACTTTTTTGGACCCAATAGTGATGTTTAGGTTCGTTTCGGTCAGTTTCGTTACTGTGCAAAAAACCATGCTTGGTAGCACTTAATGACCCGATTCGGGTCGGAACCGAAACGATGCACCGATTCGAGCCAGAAACGAAACGAACGCACCCAATCCACTTTTTTGGACCCAATAGTGATGTTTAGGTTCGTTTCGGTCAGTTTCGTTACTGTGCAAAAAACCATGCTTGGTAGCACTTAATGACCCGATTCGGGTCGGAACCGAAACGATGCACCGATTCGAGCCAGAAACGAAACGAACGCACCCAATCCACTTTTTTGGACCCAATAGTGATGTTTAGGTTCGTTTCGGTCAGTTTCGTTACTGTGCAAAAAACCATGCTTGGTAGCACTTAATGACCCGATTCGGGTCGGAACCGAAACGATGCACCGATTCGAGCCAGAAACGAAACGAACGCACCCAATCCACTTTTTTGGACCCAATAGTGATGTTTAGGTTCGTTTCGGTCAGTTTCGTTACTGTGCAAAAAACCATGCTTGGTAGCACTTAATGACCCGATTCGGGTCGGAACCGAAACGATGCACCGATTCGAGCCAGAAACGAAACGAACGCACCCAATCCACTTTTTTGGACCCAATAGTGATGTTTAGGTTCGTTTCGGTCAGTTTCGTTACTGTGCAAAAAACCATGCTTGGTAGCACTTAATGACCCGATTCGGGTCGGAACCGAAACGATGCACCGATTCGAGCCAGAAACGAAACGAACGCACCCAATCCACTTTTTTGGACCCAATAGTGATGTTTAGGTTCGTTTCGGTCAGTTTCGTTACTGTGCAAAAAACCATGCTTGGTAGCACTTAATGACCCGATTCGGGTCGGAACCGAAACGATGCACCGATTCGAGCCAGAAACGAAACGAACGCACCCAATCCACTTTTTTGGACCCAATAGTGATGTTTAGGTTCGTTTCGGTCAGTTTCGTTACTGTGCAAAAAACCATGCTTGGTAGCACTTAATGACCCGATTCGGGTCGGAACCGAAACGATGCACCGATTCGAGCCAGAAACGAAACGAACGCACCCAATCCACTTTTTTGGACCCAATAGTGATGTTTAGGTTCGTTTCGGTCAGTTTCGTTACTGTGCAAAAAACCATGCTTGGTAGCACTTAATGACCCGATTCGGGTCGGAACCGAAACGATGCACCGATTCGAGCCAGAAACGAAACGAACGCACCCAATCCACTTTTTTGGACCCAATAGTGATGTTTAGGTTCGTTTCGGTCAGTTTCGTTACTGTGCAAAAAACCATGCTTGGTAGCACTTAATGACCCGATTCGGGTCGGAACCGAAACGATGCACCGATTCGAGCCAGAAACGAAACGAACGCACCCAATCCACTTTTTTGGACCCAATAGTGATGTTTAGGTTCGTTTCGGTCAGTTTCGTTACTGTGCAAAAAACCATGCTTGGTAGCACTTAATGACCCGATTCGGGTCGGAACCGAAACGATGCACCGATTCGAGCCAGAAACGAAACGAACGCACCCAATCCACTTTTTTGGACCCAATAGTGATGTTTAGGTTCGTTTCGGTCAGTTTCGTTACTGTGCAAAAAACCATGCTTGGTAGCACTTAATGACCCGATTCGGGTCGGAACCGAAACGATGCACCGATTCGAGCCAGAAACGAAACGAACGCACCCAATCCACTTTTTTGGACCCAATAGTGATGTTTAGGTTCGTTTCGGTCAGTTTCGTTACTGTGCAAAAAACCATGCTCGGTAGCATTTAATGCACTGATTCTGGCCGGAACCGAAACGATGCTCTGATTCGGGCCAGAAACGAAACGAACGCACCCAATCCACTTTTTTGGACCCAATAGTGATGTTTAGGTTCGTTTCGGTCAGTTTCGTTACTGTGCAAAAAACCATGCTCGGTAGCATTTAATGCACTGATTCTGGCCGGAACCGAAACGATGCTCTGATTCGGGCCAGAAACGAAACGAACGCACCCAATCCACTTTTTTGGACCCAATAGTGATGTTTAGGTTCGTTTCGGTCAGTTTCGTTACTGTGCAAAAAACCATGCTCGGTAGCATTTAATGCACTGATTCTGGCCGGAACCGAAACGATGCTCTGATTCGGGCCAGAAACGAAACGAACGCACCCAATCCACTTTTTTGGACCCAATAGTGATGTTTAGGTTCGTTTCGGTCAGTTTCGTTACTGTGCAAAAAACCATGCTCGGTAGCATTTAATGCACTGATTCTGGCCGGAACCGAAACGATGCTCTGATTCGGGCCAGAAACGAAACGAACGCACCCAATCCACTTTTTTGGACCCAATAGTGATGTTTAGGTTCGTTTCGGTCAGTTTCGTTACTGTGCAAAAAACCATGCTCGGTAGCATTTAATGCACTGATTCTGGCCGGAACCGAAACGATGCTCTGATTCGGGCCAGAAACGAAACGAACGCACCCAATCCACTTTTTTGGACCCAATAGTGATGTTTAGGTTCGTTTCGGTCAGTTTCGTTACTGTGCAAAAAACCATGCTCGGTAGCATTTAATGCACTGATTCTGGCCGGAACCGAAACGATGCTCTGATTCGGGCCAGAAACGAAACGAACGCACCCAATCCACTTTTTTGGACCCAATAGTGATGTTTAGGTTCGTTTCGGTCAGTTTCGTTACTGTGCAAAAAACCATGCTCGGTAGCATTTAATGCACTGATTCTGGCCGGAACCGAAACGATGCTCTGATTCGGGCCAGAAACGAAACGAACGCACCCAATCCACTTTTTTGGACCCAATAGTGATGTTTAGGTTCGTTTCGGTCAGTTTCGTTACTGTGCAAAAAACCATGCTCGGTAGCATTTAATGCACTGATTCTGGCCGGAACCGAAACGATGCTCTGATTCGGGCCAGAAACGAAACGAACGCACCCAATCCACTTTTTTGGACCCAATAGTGATGTTTAGGTTCGTTTCGGTCAGTTTCGTTACTGTGCAAAAAACCATGCTCGGTAGCATTTAATGCACTGATTCTGGCCGGAACCGAAACGATGCTCTGATTCGGGCCAGAAACGAAACGAACGCACCCAATCCACTTTTTTGGACCCAATAGTGATGTTTAGGTTCGTTTCGGTCAGTTTCGTTACTGTGCAAAAAACCATGCTCGGTAGCATTTAATGCACTGATTCTGGCCGGAACCGAAACGATGCTCTGATTCGGGCCAGAAACGAAACGAACGCACCCAATCCACTTTTTTGGACCCAATAGTGATGTTTAGGTTCGTTTCGGTCAGTTTCGTTACTGTGCAAAAAACCATGCTCGGTAGCATTTAATGCACTGATTCTGGCCGGAACCGAAACGATGCTCTGATTCGGGCCAGAAACGAAACGAACGCACCCAATCCACTTTTTTGGACCCAATAGTGATGTTTAGGTTCGTTTCGGTCAGTTTCGTTACTGTGCAAAAAACCATGCTCGGTAGCATTTAATGCACTGATTCTGGCCGGAACCGAAACGATGCTCTGATTCGGGCCAGAAACGAAACGAACGCACCCAATCCACTTTTTTGGACCCAATAGTGATGTTTAGGTTCGTTTCGGTCAGTTTCGTTACTGTGCAAAAAACCATGCTCGGTAGCATTTAATGCACTGATTCTGGCCGGAACCGAAACGATGCTCTGATTCGGGCCAGAAACGAAACGAACGCACCCAATCCACTTTTTTGGACCCAATAGTGATGTTTAGGTTCGTTTCGGTCAGTTTCGTTACTGTGCAAAAAACCATGCTCGGTAGCATTTAATGCACTGATTCTGGCCGGAACCGAAACGATGCTCTGATTCGGGCCAGAAACGAAACGAACGCACCCAATCCACTTTTTTGGACCCAATAGTGATGTTTAGGTTCGTTTCGGTCAGTTTCGTTACTGTGCAAAAAACCATGCTCGGTAGCATTTAATGCACTGATTCTGGCCGGAACCGAAACGATGCTCTGATTCGGGCCAGAAACGAAACGAACGCACCCAATCCACTTTTTTGGACCCAATAGTGATGTTTAGGTTCGTTTCGGTCAGTTTCGTTACTGTGCAAAAAACCATGCTCGGTAGCATTTAATGCACTGATTCTGGCCGGAACCGAAACGATGCTCTGATTCGGGCCAGAAACGAAACGAACGCACCCAATCCACTTTTTTGGACCCAATAGTGATGTTTAGGTTCGTTTCGGTCAGTTTCGTTACTGTGCAAAAAACCATGCTCGGTAGCATTTAATGCACTGATTCTGGCCGGAACCGAAACGATGCTCTGATTCGGGCCAGAAACGAAACGAACGCACCCAATCCACTTTTTTGGACCCAATAGTGATGTTTAGGTTCGTTTCGGTCAGTTTCGTTACTGTGCAAAAAACCATGCTCGGTAGCATTTAATGCACTGATTCTGGCCGGAACCGAAACGATGCTCTGATTCGGGCCAGAAACGAAACGAACGCACCCAATCCACTTTTTTGGACCCAATAGTGATGTTTAGGTTCGTTTCGGTCAGTTTCGTTACTGTGCAAAAAACCATGCTCGGTAGCATTTAATGCACTGATTCTGGCCGGAACCGAAACGATGCTCTGATTCGGGCCAGAAACGAAACGAACGCACCCAATCCACTTTTTTGGACCCAATAGTGATGTTTAGGTTCGTTTCGGTCAGTTTCGTTACTGTGCAAAAAACCATGCTCGGTAGCATTTAATGCACTGATTCTGGCCGGAACCGAAACGATGCTCTGATTCGGGCCAGAAACGAAACGAACGCACCCAATCCACTTTTTTGGACCCAATAGTGATGTTTAGGTTCGTTTCGGTCAGTTTCGTTACTGTGCAAAAAACCATGCTCGGTAGCATTTAATGCACTGATTCTGGCCGGAACCGAAACGATGCTCTGATTCGGGCCAGAAACGAAACGAACGCACCCAATCCACTTTTTTGGACCCAATAGTGATGTTTAGGTTCGTTTCGGTCAGTTTCGTTACTGTGCAAAAAACCATGCTCGGTAGCATTTAATGCACTGATTCTGGCCGGAACCGAAACGATGCTCTGATTCGGGCCAGAAACGAAACGAACGCACCCAATCCACTTTTTTGGACCCAATAGTGATGTTTAGGTTCGTTTCGGTCAGTTTCGTTACTGTGCAAAAAACCATGCTCGGTAGCATTTAATGCACTGATTCTGGCCGGAACCGAAACGATGCTCTGATTCGGGCCAGAAACGAAACGAACGCACCCAATCCACTTTTTTGGACCCAATAGTGATGTTTAGGTTCGTTTCGGTCAGTTTCGTTACTGTGCAAAAAACCATGCTCGGTAGCATTTAATGACCCGATTCGGGTCGGAACCGAAACGATGCACCGATTCGAGCCAGAAACGAAACGAACGCACCCAATCCACTTTTTTGGACCCAATAGTGATGTTTAGGTTCGTTTCGGTCAGTTTCGTTACTGTGCAAAAAACCATGCTCGGTAGCATTTAATGCACTGATTCTGGCCGGAACCGAAACGATGCTCTGATTCGGGCCAGAAACGAAACGAACGCACCCAATCCACTTTTTTGGACCCAATAGTGATGTTTAGGTTCGTTTCGGTCAGTTTCGTTACTGTGCAAAAAACCATGCTCGGTAGCATTTAATGCACTGATTCTGGCCGGAACCGAAACGATGCTCCGATTCGGGCCAGAAACGAAACGAACGCACCCAATCCACTTTTTTGGACCCAATAGTGATGTTTAGGTTCGTTTCAGTAAGTTTCGTTACTGTGCAAAAAACCATGCTCGGTAGCAATTAATGACCCGATTTGGGTCGGAACCAAAACGATGCACCGATTCGAGCCAGAAATGAAACGAATGCACCCAATCCACTTTTTTGGACCCAATAGTGATGTTTAGGATCGTTTCGGTAAGTTTCGTTACTGTGCAAAAAACCATGCTCGGTAGCATTTAATGCACTGGTTCTGGCTGAAACCGAAACGATGCACCGATGTGAGCCAGAAATGAAACGAACACACCCAATCCACTTTTTTGGACCCAATAGTGATGTTTAGGTTCGTTTCGGTCAGTTTCGTTACCTGTCTCTTATACACATCTAGATGTGTATAAGAGACAGGCTCGGTAGCATTTAATGACCCGATTCGGGTCGGAACCGAAACGATGCACTGATACGAGCCAGAAACGAAAAGAACGCAGCCAATCCACTTTTTTGGACCCAATAGTGATGTTTAGGTTCGTTTCAGTCAGTTTCGTTACTGTCCAAAAAACCAAGCTCGGTAGCATTTAATGACCTGATTCGGGTCGGAAACGAAACGATGCACCGATTCGAGCCAGAAACGAAACGAACGCACCCAATCCACTTTTTTGGACCCAATAGTGATGTTTTGGTTCGTTTTGGTCAGTTTCGTTACTGTGCAAAAAACCATGCTCGATAGCATTTAATGACCCAATTCGGGCGATTCGGGTCGGAACCGAAACAATGCACCGATTCGAGCCAAAAACGAAACGAACGCACCCAATCCACTTTTTTGAACCCAATAGTGATGTTTAGGTTCGTTTCGGTCAGTTTTTTACCTGTCTCTTATACACATCTAGATGTGTATAAGAGACAGGTAAAAAACTGACCGAAACGAACCTAAACATCACTATTGGGTTCAAAAAAGTGGATTGGGTGCGTTCGTTTCGTTTCTGGCTCGAATCGGTGCATCGTTTTGGTTCCGACCCAAATCGGGCTGTCTCTTATACACATCTAGATGTGTATAAGAGACAGCAATTCGGGCGATTCGGGTCGGAAACGAAACGATGCACCGATTCGAGCCAGAAACGAAACGAACACACCCAATCCACTTTTTTGGACCCAATAGTGATGTTTAGGTTCGTTTCGGTCAGTTTTTTACTGTCCAAAAAACCTAGCTCAGTAGCATTTAATGACCCGATTCGGGTCGGAAACGAAACGATGCACCGATTCGAGCCAGAAACGAAACGAACGCACCCAATCCACTTTTTTGGACCCAATAGTGATGGTTAGGTTCGTTTCGGTCAGTTTTTTACCTGTCTCTTATACACATCTAGATGTGTATAAGAGACAGGTAAAAAACTGACCGAAACGAACCTAACCATCACTATTGGGTCCAAAAAAGTGGATTGGGTGTGTTCGTTTCGTTTCTGGCCCGAATCGGAGCATCGTCTCGGTTTCAGCCAGAACCGGTGCATTAAATGCTAACGAGCATGGTTTTTTGCACAGTAACGAAACTGACCGAAACGAACCTAAACATCCTGTCTCTTATACACATCTAGATGTGTATAAGAGACAGTGTTTAGGTTCGTTTCGGTCTGTTACGTTACTGTGCAAAAAACCATGCTCGATAGCATCTAATGACCCAATTCGGGCGATTCGGGTCGGAACCGAAACGATGCACCGATTCGAGCCAGAAACGAAACGAACGCACCCAATCCACTTTTTTGGACCCAATAGTGATGGTTAGGTTCGTTTCGGTCAGTTTTGTTACTGTGCAAAAAACCATGCTCGTTAGCATTTAATGCACCGGTTCTGGCTGAAACCGAAACGATGCTCCGATTCGGGCCAGAAATGAAACGAACGCAGCCAATCCACTTTTTTGGACCCAATAGTGATGTTTTGGTTCGTTTTGGTCAGATTCGTTACTGTGCAAAAAACCATGCTCGATAGCATTTAATGACACAATTCGGGCGATTCGGGTCGGAACCGAAACGATGCACCGATTCGAGCCAAAAACGAAACGAACGCACCCAATCCACTTTTTTGGACCCAATAGTGATGTTTAGGTTCATTTTGGTCAGTTTTGTTACTCTGCAAAAAACCATGCTAAGTAGCATTTAATGCACTGGTTCTGGCTGAAACCGAAACGATGCTCCGATTCGGGCCAGAAACGAAACGAACGCACCCAATCCACTTTTTTGGACCCAATAGTGATGTTTAGGTAACGATGCACCGATTCGAGCCAGAAACGAAACGAACGCACCCAACCCACTTTTTTGGACCCAATAGTGATGTTTAGGTAACGATGCACCGATTCGAGCCAGAAACGAAACGAACGCACCCAACCCACTTTTTTGGACCCAATAGTGATGTTTAGGTAACGATGCACCGATTCGAGCCAGAAACGAAACGAACGCACCCAACCCACTTTTTTGGACCCAATAGTGATGTTTAGGTAACGATGCACCGATTCGAGCCAGAAACGAAACGAACGCACCCAACCCACTTTTTTGGACCCAATAGTGATGTTTAGGTAACGATGCACCGATTCGAGCCAGAAACGAAACGAACGCACCCAACCCACTTTTTTGGACCCAATAGTGATGTTTAGGTAACGATGCACCGATTCGAGCCAGAAACGAAACGAACGCACCCAACCCACTTTTTTGGACCCAATAGTGATGTTTAGGTAACGATGCACCGATTCGAGCCAGAAACGAAACGAACGCACCCAACCCACTTTTTTGGACCCAATAGTGATGTTTAGGTAACGATGCACCGATTCGAGCCAGAAACGAAACGAACGCACCCAACCCACTTTTTTGGACCCAATAGTGATGTTTAGGTAACGATGCACCGATTCGAGCCAGAAACGAAACGAACGCACCCAACCCACTTTTTTGGACCCAATAGTGATGTTTAGGTAACGATGCACCGATTCGAGCCAGAAACGAAACGAACGCACCCAACCCACTTTTTTGGACCCAATAGTGATGTTTAGGTAACGATGCACCGATTCGAGCCAGAAACGAAACGAACGCACCCAACCCACTTTTTTGGACCCAATAGTGATGTTTAGGTAACGATGCACCGATTCGAGCCAGAAACGAAACGAACGCACCCAACCCACTTTTTTGGACCCAATAGTGATGTTTAGGTAACGATGCACCGATTCGAGCCAGAAACGAAACGAACGCACCCAACCCACTTTTTTGGACCCAATAGTGATGTTTAGGTAACGATGCACCGATTCGAGCCAGAAACGAAACGAACGCACCCAACCCACTTTTTTGGACCCAATAGTGATGTTTAGGTAACGATGCACCGATTCGAGCCAGAAACGAAACGAACGCACCCAACCCACTTTTTTGGACCCAATAGTGATGTTTAGGTAACGATGCACCGATTCGAGCCAGAAACGAAACGAACGCACCCAACCCACTTTTTTGGACCCAATAGTGATGTTTAGGTAACGATGCACCGATTCGAGCCAGAAACGAAACGAACGCACCCAACCCACTTTTTTGGACCCAATAGTGATGTTTAGGTAACGATGCACCGATTCGAGCCAGAAACGAAACGAACGCACCCAACCCACTTTTTTGGACCCAATAGTGATGTTTAGGTAACGATGCACCGATTCGAGCCAGAAACGAAACGAACGCACCCAACCCACTTTTTTGGACCCAATAGTGATGTTTAGGTAACGATGCACCGATTCGAGCCAGAAACGAAACGAACGCACCCAACCCACTTTTTTGGACCCAATAGTGATGTTTAGGTAACGATGCACCGATTCGAGCCAGAAACGAAACGAACGCACCCAACCCACTTTTTTGGACCCAATAGTGATGTTTAGGTAACGATGCACCGATTCGAGCCAGAAACGAAACGAACGCACCCAACCCACTTTTTTGGACCCAATAGTGATGTTTAGGTAACGATGCACCGATTCGAGCCAGAAACGAAACGAACGCACCCAACCCACTTTTTTGGACCCAATAGTGATGTTTAGGTAACGATGCACCGATTCGAGCCAGAAACGAAACGAACGCACCCAACCCACTTTTTTGGACCCAATAGTGATGTTTAGGTAACGATGCACCGATTCGAGCCAGAAACGAAACGAACGCACCCAACCCACTTTTTTGGACCCAATAGTGATGTTTAGGTAACGATGCACCGATTCGAGCCAGAAACGAAACGAACGCACCCAACCCACTTTTTTGGACCCAATAGTGATGTTTAGGTAACGATGCACCGATTCGAGCCAGAAACGAAACGAACGCACCCAACCCACTTTTTTGGACCCAATAGTGATGTTTAGGTAACGATGCACCGATTCGAGCCAGAAACGAAACGAACGCACCCAACCCACTTTTTTGGACCCAATAGTGATGTTTAGGTAACGATGCACCGATTCGAGCCAGAAACGAAACGAACGCACCCAACCCACTTTTTTGGACCCAATAGTGATGTTTAGGTAACGATGCACCGATTCGAGCCAGAAACGAAACGAACGCACCCAACCCACTTTTTTGGACCCAATAGTGATGTTTAGGTAACGATGCACCGATTCGAGCCAGAAACGAAACGAACGCACCCAACCCACTTTTTTGGACCCAATAGTGATGTTTAGGTAACGATGCACCGATTCGAGCCAGAAACGAAACGAACGCACCCAACCCACTTTTTTGGACCCAATAGTGATGTTTAGGTAACGATGCACCGATTCGAGCCAGAAACGAAACGAACGCACCCAACCCACTTTTTTGGACCCAATAGTGATGTTTAGGTAACGATGCACCGATTCGAGCCAGAAACGAAACGAACGCACCCAACCCACTTTTTTGGACCCAATAGTGATGTTTAGGTAACGATGCACCGATTCGAGCCAGAAACGAAACGAACGCACCCAACCCACTTTTTTGGACCCAATAGTGATGTTTTGGTTCGTTTTGGTCAGTTTCGTTACTGTGCAAAAAACCATGCTCGATAGCATTTAATGCACTGGTTCTGGCGATTCGGGTCGGAAACGAAACGATGCACCGATTCGAGCCAGAAACGAAACGAACGCACCCAATCCACTTTTTTGGACCCAATAGTGATGTTTAGGTTCGTTTCGGTCAGTTTCGTTACTGTGCAAAAAACCATGCTCGGTAGCATTTAATGCACTGATTCTGGCCGGAACCGAAACGATGCTCCGATTCGGGCCAGAAACGAAACGAACGCACCCAATCCACTTTTTTGGACCCAATAGTGATGTTTAGGTTCGTTTCGGTCAGTTTCGTTACTGTGCAAAAAACCATGCTCGGTAGCATTTAATGCACTGATTCTGGCCGGAACCGAAACGATGCTCCGATTCGGGCCAGAAACGAAACGAACGCACCCAATCCACTTTTTTGGACCCAATAGTGATGTTTAGGTTCGTTTCGGTCAGTTTCGTTACTGTGCAAAAAACCATGCTCGGTAGCATTTAATGCACTGATTCTGGCCGGAACCGAAACGATGCTCCGATTCGGGCCAGAAACGAAACGAACGCACCCAATCCACTTTTTTGGACCCAATAGTGATGTTTAGGTTCGTTTCGGTCAGTTTCGTTACTGTGCAAAAAACCATGCTCGGTAGCATTTAATGCACTGATTCTGGCCGGAACCGAAACGATGCTCCGATTCGGGCCAGAAACGAAACGAACGCACCCAATCCACTTTTTTGGACCCAATAGTGATGTTTAGGTTCGTTTCGGTCAGTTTCGTTACTGTGCAAAAAACCATGCTCGGTAGCATTTAATGCACTGATTCTGGCCGGAACCGAAACGATGCTCCGATTCGGGCCAGAAACGAAACGAACGCACCCAATCCACTTTTTTGGACCCAATAGTGATGTTTAGGTTCGTTTCGGTCAGTTTCGTTACTGTGCAAAAAACCATGCTCGGTAGCATTTAATGCACTGATTCTGGCCGGAACCGAAACGATGCTCCGATTCGGGCCAGAAACGAAACGAACGCACCCAATCCACTTTTTTGGACCCAATAGTGATGTTTAGGTTCGTTTCGGTCAGTTTCGTTACTGTGCAAAAAACCATGCTCGGTAGCATTTAATGCACTGATTCTGGCCGGAACCGAAACGATGCTCCGATTCGGGCCAGAAACGAAACGAACGCACCCAATCCACTTTTTTGGACCCAATAGTGATGTTTAGGTTCGTTTCGGTCAGTTTCGTTACTGTGCAAAAAACCATGCTCGGTAGCATTTAATGCACTGATTCTGGCCGGAACCGAAACGATGCTCCGATTCGGGCCAGAAACGAAACGAACGCACCCAATCCACTTTTTTGGACCCAATAGTGATGTTTAGGTTCGTTTCGGTCAGTTTCGTTACTGTGCAAAAAACCATGCTCGGTAGCATTTAATGCACTGATTCTGGCCGGAACCGAAACGATGCTCCGATTCGGGCCAGAAACGAAACGAACGCACCCAATCCACTTTTTTGGACCCAATAGTGATGTTTAGGTTCGTTTCGGTCAGTTTCGTTACTGTGCAAAAAACCATGCTCGGTAGCATTTAATGCACTGATTCTGGCCGGAACCGAAACGATGCTCCGATTCGGGCCAGAAACGAAACGAACGCACCCAATCCACTTTTTTGGACCCAATAGTGATGTTTAGGTTCGTTTCGGTCAGTTTCGTTACTGTGCAAAAAACCATGCTCGGTAGCATTTAATGCACTGATTCTGGCCGGAACCGAAACGATGCTCCGATTCGGGCCAGAAACGAAACGAACGCACCCAATCCACTTTTTTGGACCCAATAGTGATGTTTAGGTTCGTTTCGGTCAGTTTCGTTACTGTGCAAAAAACCATGCTCGGTAGCATTTAATGCACTGATTCTGGCCGGAACCGAAACGATGCTCCGATTCGGGCCAGAAACGAAACGAACGCACCCAATCCACTTTTTTGGACCCAATAGTGATGTTTAGGTTCGTTTCGGTCAGTTTCGTTACTGTGCAAAAAACCATGCTCGGTAGCATTTAATGCACTGATTCTGGCCGGAACCGAAACGATGCTCCGATTCGGGCCAGAAACGAAACGAACGCACCCAATCCACTTTTTTGGACCCAATAGTGATGTTTAGGTTCGTTTCGGTCAGTTTCGTTACTGTGCAAAAAACCATGCTCGGTAGCATTTAATGCACTGATTCTGGCCGGAACCGAAACGATGCTCCGATTCGGGCCAGAAACGAAACGAACGCACCCAATCCACTTTTTTGGACCCAATAGTGATGTTTAGGTTCGTTTCGGTCAGTTTCGTTACTGTGCAAAAAACCATGCTCGGTAGCATTTAATGCACTGATTCTGGCCGGAACCGAAACGATGCTCCGATTCGGGCCAGAAACGAAACGAACGCACCCAATCCACTTTTTTGGACCCAATAGTGATGTTTAGGTTCGTTTCGGTCAGTTTCGTTACTGTGCAAAAAACCATGCTCGGTAGCATTTAATGCACTGATTCTGGCCGGAACCGAAACGATGCTCCGATTCGGGCCAGAAACGAAACGAACGCACCCAATCCACTTTTTTGGACCCAATAGTGATGTTTAGGTTCGTTTCGGTCAGTTTCGTTACTGTGCAAAAAACCATGCTCGGTAGCATTTAATGCACTGATTCTGGCCGGAACCGAAACGATGCTCCGATTCGGGCCAGAAACGAAACGAACGCACCCAATCCACTTTTTTGGACCCAATAGTGATGTTTAGGTTCGTTTCGGTCAGTTTCGTTACTGTGCAAAAAACCATGCTCGGTAGCATTTAATGCACTGATTCTGGCCGGAACCGAAACGATGCTCCGATTCGGGCCAGAAACGAAACGAACGCACCCAATCCACTTTTTTGGACCCAATAGTGATGTTTAGGTTCGTTTCGGTCAGTTTCGTTACTGTGCAAAAAACCATGCTCGGTAGCATTTAATGCACTGATTCTGGCCGGAACCGAAACGATGCTCCGATTCGGGCCAGAAACGAAACGAACGCACCCAATCCACTTTTTTGGACCCAATAGTGATGTTTAGGTTCGTTTCGGTCAGTTTCGTTACTGTGCAAAAAACCATGCTCGGTAGCATTTAATGCACTGATTCTGGCCGGAACCGAAACGATGCTCCGATTCGGGCCAGAAACGAAACGAACGCACCCAATCCACTTTTTTGGACCCAATAGTGATGTTTAGGTTCGTTTCGGTCAGTTTCGTTACTGTGCAAAAAACCATGCTCGGTAGCATTTAATGACCCGATTCGGGTCGGAACCGAAACGATGCACCGATTCGAGCCAGAAACGAAACGAACGCACCCAATCCACTTTTTTGGACCCAATAGTGATGTTTAGGTTCGTTTCGGTCAGTTTCGTTACTGTGCAAAAAACCATGCTCGGTAGCATTTAATGCACTGATTCTGGCCGGAACCGAAACGATGCTCCGATTCGGGCCAGAAACGAAACGAACGCACCCAATCCACTTTTTTGGACCCAATAGTGATGTTTAGGTTCGTTTCGGTCAGTTTCGTTACTGTGCAAAAAACCATGCTCGGTAGCATTTAATGCACTGATTCTGGCCGGAACCGAAACGATGCTCCGATTCGGGCCAGAAACGAAACGAACGCACCCAATCCACTTTTTTGGACCCAATAGTGATGTTTAGGTTCGTTTCGGTCAGTTTCGTTACTGTGCAAAAAACCATGCTCGGTAGCATTTAATGCACTGATTCTGGCCGGAACCGAAACGATGCTCCGATTCGGGCCAGAAACGAAACGAACGCACCCAATCCACTTTTTTGGACCCAATAGTGATGTTTAGGTTCGTTTCGGTCAGTTTCGTTACTGTGCAAAAAACCATGCTCGGTAGCATTTAATGCACTGATTCTGGCCGGAACCGAAACGATGCTCCGATTCGGGCCAGAAACGAAACGAACGCACCCAATCCACTTTTTTGGACCCAATAGTGATGTTTAGGTTCGTTTCGGTCAGTTTCGTTACTGTGCAAAAAACCATGCTCGGTAGCATTTAATGCACTGATTCTGGCCGGAACCGAAACGATGCTCCGATTCGGGCCAGAAACGAAACGAACGCACCCAATCCACTTTTTTGGACCCAATAGTGATGTTTAGGTTCGTTTCGGTCAGTTTCGTTACTGTGCAAAAAACCATGCTCGGTAGCATTTAATGCACTGATTCTGGCCGGAACCGAAACGATGCTCCGATTCGGGCCAGAAACGAAACGAACGCACCCAATCCACTTTTTTGGACCCAATAGTGATGTTTAGGTTCGTTTCGGTCAGTTTCGTTACTGTGCAAAAAACCATGCTCGGTAGCATTTAATGCACTGATTCTGGCCGGAACCGAAACGATGCTCCGATTCGGGCCAGAAACGAAACGAACGCACCCAATCCACTTTTTTGGACCCAATAGTGATGTTTAGGTTCGTTTCGGTCAGTTTCGTTACTGTGCAAAAAACCATGCTCGGTAGCATTTAATGCACTGATTCTGGCCGGAACCGAAACGATGCTCCGATTCGGGCCAGAAACGAAACGAACGCACCCAATCCACTTTTTTGGACCCAATAGTGATGTTTAGGTTCGTTTCGGTCAGTTTCGTTACTGTGCAAAAAACCATGCTCGGTAGCATTTAATGCACTGATTCTGGCCGGAACCGAAACGATGCTCCGATTCGGGCCAGAAACGAAACGAACGCACCCAATCCACTTTTTTGGACCCAATAGTGATGTTTAGGTTCGTTTCGGTCAGTTTCGTTACTGTGCAAAAAACCATGCTCGGTAGCATTTAATGCACTGATTCTGGCCGGAACCGAAACGATGCTCCGATTCGGGCCAGAAACGAAACGAACGCACCCAATCCACTTTTTTGGACCCAATAGTGATGTTTAGGTTCGTTTCGGTCAGTTTCGTTACTGTGCAAAAAACCATGCTCGGTAGCATTTAATGCACTGATTCTGGCCGGAACCGAAACGATGCTCCGATTCGGGCCAGAAACGAAACGAACGCACCCAATCCACTTTTTTGGACCCAATAGTGATGTTTAGGTTCGTTTCGGTCAGTTTCGTTACTGTGCAAAAAACCATGCTCGGTAGCATTTAATGCACTGATTCTGGCCGGAACCGAAACGATGCTCCGATTCGGGCCAGAAACGAAACGAACGCACCCAATCCACTTTTTTGGACCCAATAGTGATGTTTAGGTTCGTTTCGGTCAGTTTCGTTACTGTGCAAAAAACCATGCTCGGTAGCATTTAATGCACTGATTCTGGCCGGAACCGAAACGATGCTCCGATTCGGGCCAGAAACGAAACGAACGCACCCAATCCACTTTTTTGGACCCAATAGTGATGTTTAGGTTCGTTTCGGTCAGTTTCGTTACTGTGCAAAAAACCATGCTCGGTAGCATTTAATGCACTGATTCTGGCCGGAACCGAAACGATGCTCCGATTCGGGCCAGAAACGAAACGAACGCACCCAATCCACTTTTTTGGACCCAATAGTGATGTTTAGGTTCGTTTCGGTCAGTTTCGTTACTGTGCAAAAAACCATGCTCGGTAGCATTTAATGCACTGATTCTGGCCGGAACCGAAACGATGCTCCGATTCGGGCCAGAAACGAAACGAACGCACCCAATCCACTTTTTTGGACCCAATAGTGATGTTTAGGTTCGTTTCGGTCAGTTTCGTTACTGTGCAAAAAACCATGCTCGGTAGCATTTAATGCACTGATTCTGGCCGGAACCGAAACGATGCTCCGATTCGGGCCAGAAACGAAACGAACGCACCCAATCCACTTTTTTGGACCCAATAGTGATGTTTAGGTTCGTTTCGGTCAGTTTCGTTACTGTGCAAAAAACCATGCTCGGTAGCATTTAATGCACTGATTCTGGCCGGAACCGAAACGATGCTCCGATTCGGGCCAGAAACGAAACGAACGCACCCAATCCACTTTTTTGGACCCAATAGTGATGTTTAGGTTCGTTTCGGTCAGTTTCGTTACTGTGCAAAAAACCATGCTCGGTAGCATTTAATGCACTGATTCTGGCCGGAACCGAAACGATGCTCCGATTCGGGCCAGAAACGAAACGAACGCACCCAATCCACTTTTTTGGACCCAATAGTGATGTTTAGGTTCGTTTCGGTCAGTTTCGTTACTGTGCAAAAAACCATGCTCGGTAGCATTTAATGCACTGATTCTGGCCGGAACCGAAACGATGCTCCGATTCGGGCCAGAAACGAAACGAACGCACCCAATCCACTTTTTTGGACCCAATAGTGATGTTTAGGTTCGTTTCGGTCAGTTTCGTTACTGTGCAAAAAACCATGCTCGGTAGCATTTAATGCACTGATTCTGGCCGGAACCGAAACGATGCTCCGATTCGGGCCAGAAACGAAACGAACGCACCCAATCCACTTTTTTGGACCCAATAGTGATGTTTAGGTTCGTTTCGGTCAGTTTCGTTACTGTGCAAAAAACCATGCTCGGTAGCATTTAATGCACTGATTCTGGCCGGAACCGAAACGATGCTCCGATTCGGGCCAGAAACGAAACGAACGCACCCAATCCACTTTTTTGGACCCAATAGTGATGTTTAGGTTCGTTTCGGTCAGTTTCGTTACTGTGCAAAAAACCATGCTCGGTAGCATTTAATGCACTGATTCTGGCCGGAACCGAAACGATGCTCCGATTCGGGCCAGAAACGAAACGAACGCACCCAATCCACTTTTTTGGACCCAATAGTGATGTTTAGGTTCGTTTCGGTCAGTTTCGTTACTGTGCAAAAAACCATGCTCGGTAGCATTTAATGCACTGATTCTGGCCGGAACCGAAACGATGCTCCGATTCGGGCCAGAAACGAAACGAACGCACCCAATCCACTTTTTTGGACCCAATAGTGATGTTTAGGTTCGTTTCGGTCAGTTTCGTTACTGTGCAAAAAACCATGCTCGGTAGCATTTAATGCACTGATTCTGGCCGGAACCGAAACGATGCTCCGATTCGGGCCAGAAACGAAACGAACGCACCCAATCCACTTTTTTGGACCCAATAGTGATGTTTAGGTTCGTTTCGGTCAGTTTCGTTACTGTGCAAAAAACCATGCTCGGTAGCATTTAATGCACTGATTCTGGCCGGAACCGAAACGATGCTCCGATTCGGGCCAGAAACGAAACGAACGCACCCAATCCACTTTTTTGGACCCAATAGTGATGTTTAGGTTCGTTTCGGTCAGTTTCGTTACTGTGCAAAAAACCATGCTCGGTAGCATTTAATGCACTGATTCTGGCCGGAACCGAAACGATGCTCCGATTCGGGCCAGAAACGAAACGAACGCACCCAATCCACTTTTTTGGACCCAATAGTGATGTTTAGGTTCGTTTCGGTCAGTTTCGTTACTGTGCAAAAAACCATGCTCGGTAGCATTTAATGCACTGATTCTGGCCGGAACCGAAACGATGCTCCGATTCGGGCCAGAAACGAAACGAACGCACCCAATCCACTTTTTTGGACCCAATAGTGATGTTTAGGTTCGTTTCGGTCAGTTTCGTTACTGTGCAAAAAACCATGCTCGGTAGCATTTAATGCACTGATTCTGGCCGGAACCGAAACGATGCTCCGATTCGGGCCAGAAACGAAACGAACGCACCCAATCCACTTTTTTGGACCCAATAGTGATGTTTAGGTTCGTTTCGGTCAGTTTCGTTACTGTGCAAAAAACCATGCTCGGTAGCATTTAATGCACTGATTCTGGCCGGAACCGAAACGATGCTCCGATTCGGGCCAGAAACGAAACGAACGCACCCAATCCACTTTTTTGGACCCAATAGTGATGTTTAGGTTCGTTTCGGTCAGTTTCGTTACTGTGCAAAAAACCATGCTCGGTAGCATTTAATGCACTGATTCTGGCCGGAACCGAAACGATGCTCCGATTCGGGCCAGAAACGAAACGAACGCACCCAATCCACTTTTTTGGACCCAATAGTGATGTTTAGGTTCGTTTCGGTCAGTTTCGTTACTGTGCAAAAAACCATGCTCGGTAGCATTTAATGCACTGATTCTGGCCGGAACCGAAACGATGCTCCGATTCGGGCCAGAAACGAAACGAACGCACCCAATCCACTTTTTTGGACCCAATAGTGATGTTTAGGTTCGTTTCGGTCAGTTTCGTTACTGTGCAAAAAACCATGCTCGGTAGCATTTAATGCACTGATTCTGGCCGGAACCGAAACGATGCTCCGATTCGGGCCAGAAACGAAACGAACGCACCCAATCCACTTTTTTGGACCCAATAGTGATGTTTAGGTTCGTTTCGGTCAGTTTCGTTACTGTGCAAAAAACCATGCTCGGTAGCATTTAATGCACTGATTCTGGCCGGAACCGAAACGATGCTCCGATTCGGGCCAGAAACGAAACGAACGCACCCAATCCACTTTTTTGGACCCAATAGTGATGTTTAGGTTCGTTTCGGTCAGTTTCGTTACTGTGCAAAAAACCATGCTCGGTAGCATTTAATGCACTGATTCTGGCCGGAACCGAAACGATGCTCCGATTCGGGCCAGAAACGAAACGAACGCACCCAATCCACTTTTTTGGACCCAATAGTGATGTTTAGGTTCGTTTCGGTCAGTTTCGTTACTGTGCAAAAAACCATGCTCGGTAGCATTTAATGCACTGATTCTGGCCGGAACCGAAACGATGCTCCGATTCGGGCCAGAAACGAAACGAACGCACCCAATCCACTTTTTTGGACCCAATAGTGATGTTTAGGTTCGTTTCGGTCAGTTTCGTTACTGTGCAAAAAACCATGCTCGGTAGCATTTAATGCACTGATTCTGGCCGGAACCGAAACGATGCTCCGATTCGGGCCAGAAACGAAACGAACGCACCCAATCCACTTTTTTGGACCCAATAGTGATGTTTAGGTTCGTTTCGGTCAGTTTCGTTACTGTGCAAAAAACCATGCTCGGTAGCATTTAATGCACTGATTCTGGCCGGAACCGAAACGATGCTCCGATTCGGGCCAGAAACGAAACGAACGCACCCAATCCACTTTTTTGGACCCAATAGTGATGTTTAGGTTCGTTTCGGTCAGTTTCGTTACTGTGCAAAAAACCATGCTCGGTAGCATTTAATGCACTGATTCTGGCCGGAACCGAAACGATGCTCCGATTCGGGCCAGAAACGAAACGAACGCACCCAATCCACTTTTTTGGACCCAATAGTGATGTTTAGGTTCGTTTCGGTCAGTTTCGTTACTGTGCAAAAAACCATGCTCGGTAGCATTTAATGCACTGATTCTGGCCGGAACCGAAACGATGCTCCGATTCGGGCCAGAAACGAAACGAACGCACCCAATCCACTTTTTTGGACCCAATAGTGATGTTTAGGTTCGTTTCGGTCAGTTTCGTTACTGTGCAAAAAACCATGCTCGGTAGCATTTAATGCACTGATTCTGGCCGGAACCGAAACGATGCTCCGATTCGGGCCAGAAACGAAACGAACGCACCCAATCCACTTTTTTGGACCCAATAGTGATGTTTAGGTTCGTTTCGGTCAGTTTCGTTACTGTGCAAAAAACCATGCTCGGTAGCATTTAATGCACTGATTCTGGCCGGAACCGAAACGATGCTCCGATTCGGGCCAGAAACGAAACGAACGCACCCAATCCACTTTTTTGGACCCAATAGTGATGTTTAGGTTCGTTTCGGTCAGTTTCGTTACTGTGCAAAAAACCATGCTCGGTAGCATTTAATGCACTGATTCTGGCCGGAACCGAAACGATGCTCCGATTCGGGCCAGAAACGAAACGAACGCACCCAATCCACTTTTTTGGACCCAATAGTGATGTTTAGGTTCGTTTCGGTCAGTTTCGTTACTGTGCAAAAAACCATGCTCGGTAGCATTTAATGCACTGATTCTGGCCGGAACCGAAACGATGCTCCGATTCGGGCCAGAAACGAAACGAACGCACCCAATCCACTTTTTTGGACCCAATAGTGATGTTTAGGTTCGTTTCGGTCAGTTTCGTTACTGTGCAAAAAACCATGCTCGGTAGCATTTAATGCACTGATTCTGGCCGGAACCGAAACGATGCTCCGATTCGGGCCAGAAACGAAACGAACGCACCCAATCCACTTTTTTGGACCCAATAGTGATGTTTAGGTTCGTTTCGGTCAGTTTCGTTACTGTGCAAAAAACCATGCTCGGTAGCATTTAATGCACTGATTCTGGCCGGAACCGAAACGATGCTCCGATTCGGGCCAGAAACGAAACGAACGCACCCAATCCACTTTTTTGGACCCAATAGTGATGTTTAGGTTCGTTTCGGTCAGTTTCGTTACTGTGCAAAAAACCATGCTCGGTAGCATTTAATGCACTGATTCTGGCCGGAACCGAAACGATGCTCCGATTCGGGCCAGAAACGAAACGAACGCACCCAATCCACTTTTTTGGACCCAATAGTGATGTTTAGGTTCGTTTCGGTCAGTTTCGTTACTGTGCAAAAAACCATGCTCGGTAGCATTTAATGCACTGATTCTGGCCGGAACCGAAACGATGCTCCGATTCGGGCCAGAAACGAAACGAACGCACCCAATCCACTTTTTTGGACCCAATAGTGATGTTTAGGTTCGTTTCGGTCAGTTTCGTTACTGTGCAAAAAACCATGCTCGGTAGCATTTAATGCACTGATTCTGGCCGGAACCGAAACGATGCTCCGATTCGGGCCAGAAACGAAACGAACGCACCCAATCCACTTTTTTGGACCCAATAGTGATGTTTAGGTTCGTTTCGGTCAGTTTCGTTACTGTGCAAAAAACCATGCTCGGTAGCATTTAATGCACTGATTCTGGCCGGAACCGAAACGATGCTCCGATTCGGGCCAGAAACGAAACGAACGCACCCAATCCACTTTTTTGGACCCAATAGTGATGTTTAGGTTCGTTTCGGTCAGTTTCGTTACTGTGCAAAAAACCATGCTCGGTAGCATTTAATGCACTGATTCTGGCCGGAACCGAAACGATGCTCCGATTCGGGCCAGAAACGAAACGAACGCACCCAATCCACTTTTTTGGACCCAATAGTGATGTTTAGGTTCGTTTCGGTCAGTTTCGTTACTGTGCAAAAAACCATGCTCGGTAGCATTTAATGCACTGATTCTGGCCGGAACCGAAACGATGCTCCGATTCGGGCCAGAAACGAAACGAACGCACCCAATCCACTTTTTTGGACCCAATAGTGATGTTTAGGTTCGTTTCGGTCAGTTTCGTTACTGTGCAAAAAACCATGCTCGGTAGCATTTAATGCACTGATTCTGGCCGGAACCGAAACGATGCTCCGATTCGGGCCAGAAACGAAACGAACGCACCCAATCCACTTTTTTGGACCCAATAGTGATGTTTAGGTTCGTTTCGGTCAGTTTCGTTACTGTGCAAAAAACCATGCTCGGTAGCATTTAATGCACTGATTCTGGCCGGAACCGAAACGATGCTCCGATTCGGGCCAGAAACGAAACGAACGCACCCAATCCACTTTTTTGGACCCAATAGTGATGTTTAGGTTCGTTTCGGTCAGTTTCGTTACTGTGCAAAAAACCATGCTCGGTAGCATTTAATGCACTGATTCTGGCCGGAACCGAAACGATGCTCCGATTCGGGCCAGAAACGAAACGAACGCACCCAATCCACTTTTTTGGACCCAATAGTGATGTTTAGGTTCGTTTCGGTCAGTTTCGTTACTGTGCAAAAAACCATGCTCGGTAGCATTTAATGCACTGATTCTGGCCGGAACCGAAACGATGCTCCGATTCGGGCCAGAAACGAAACGAACGCACCCAATCCACTTTTTTGGACCCAATAGTGATGTTTAGGTTCGTTTCGGTCAGTTTCGTTACTGTGCAAAAAACCATGCTCGGTAGCATTTAATGCACTGATTCTGGCCGGAACCGAAACGATGCTCCGATTCGGGCCAGAAACGAAACGAACGCACCCAATCCACTTTTTTGGACCCAATAGTGATGTTTAGGTTCGTTTCGGTCAGTTTCGTTACTGTGCAAAAAACCATGCTCGGTAGCATTTAATGCACTGATTCTGGCCGGAACCGAAACGATGCTCCGATTCGGGCCAGAAACGAAACGAACGCACCCAATCCACTTTTTTGGACCCAATAGTGATGTTTAGGTTCGTTTCGGTCAGTTTCGTTACTGTGCAAAAAACCATGCTCGGTAGCATTTAATGCACTGATTCTGGCCGGAACCGAAACGATGCTCCGATTCGGGCCAGAAACGAAACGAACGCACCCAATCCACTTTTTTGGACCCAATAGTGATGTTTAGGTTCGTTTCGGTCAGTTTCGTTACTGTGCAAAAAACCATGCTCGGTAGCATTTAATGCACTGATTCTGGCCGGAACCGAAACGATGCTCCGATTCGGGCCAGAAACGAAACGAACGCACCCAATCCACTTTTTTGGACCCAATAGTGATGTTTAGGTTCGTTTCGGTCAGTTTCGTTACTGTGCAAAAAACCATGCTCGGTAGCATTTAATGCACTGATTCTGGCCGGAACCGAAACGATGCTCCGATTCGGGCCAGAAACGAAACGAACGCACCCAATCCACTTTTTTGGACCCAATAGTGATGTTTAGGTTCGTTTCGGTCAGTTTCGTTACTGTGCAAAAAACCATGCTCGGTAGCATTTAATGCACTGATTCTGGCCGGAACCGAAACGATGCTCCGATTCGGGCCAGAAACGAAACGAACGCACCCAATCCACTTTTTTGGACCCAATAGTGATGTTTAGGTTCGTTTCGGTCAGTTTCGTTACTGTGCAAAAAACCATGCTCGGTAGCATTTAATGCACTGATTCTGGCCGGAACCGAAACGATGCTCCGATTCGGGCCAGAAACGAAACGAACGCACCCAATCCACTTTTTTGGACCCAATAGTGATGTTTAGGTTCGTTTCGGTCAGTTTCGTTACTGTGCAAAAAACCATGCTCGGTAGCATTTAATGCACTGATTCTGGCCGGAACCGAAACGATGCTCCGATTCGGGCCAGAAACGAAACGAACGCACCCAATCCACTTTTTTGGACCCAATAGTGATGTTTAGGTTCGTTTCGGTCAGTTTCGTTACTGTGCAAAAAACCATGCTCGGTAGCATTTAATGCACTGATTCTGGCCGGAACCGAAACGATGCTCCGATTCGGGCCAGAAACGAAACGAACGCACCCAATCCACTTTTTTGGACCCAATAGTGATGTTTAGGTTCGTTTCGGTCAGTTTCGTTACTGTGCAGAAAACCATGCTCGGTAGCATTTAATGCACTCGATTCAGGTCGGAAACGAAACGATGCACCGATTCGAGCCAGAAACGAAACGAACGCACCCAATCCACTTTTTTGGACCCAATAGTGATGTTTAGGTTCGTTTCGGTCAGTTTCGTTACTGTGCAAAAAACCATGCTCGGTAGCATTTAATGCACTGATTCTGGCCGGAACCGAAACGATGCTCTGATTCGGGCCAGAAACGAAACGAACGCACCCAATCCACTTTTTTGGACCCAATAGTGATGTTTAGGTTCGTTTCGGTCAGTTTCGTTACTGTGCAAAAAACCATGCTCGGTAGCATTTAATGACCCGATTCGGGTCGGAACCGAAACGATGCACCGATTCGAGCCAGAAACGAAACGAACGCACCCAATCCACTTTTTTGGACCCAATAGTGATGTTTAGGTTCGTTTCGGTCAGTTTCTTTACTGTCCAAAAAACCAAGCTCGGTTGCATTTAATGACCCGATTCGAGTCGGAAATGAAGTTATGGGCAATGACAAAGAAATCGGGTACGACCCGAACCTCGGAATCAACATAATCTCTAGCTCTTTGGTGCGAGCTCAACTCCCCGATGAACCATGGTTATCATCTCAAAAACGTCTAAGGTTCACATCAGGAAGAATCCTTGACTGTTTGGGGATCTTTCGGGTCACACCCGTTAAGATTAACAACCCTGAACTGTTCCTGGATTTCCACATCTTTGACCTACCTGAAAATTCAACTCATTCTATCTTTATCGGGACGCCAATCTTGAAAATACTAGAAAATGCATCAATGAATCAGCTAGTAGAGCTTAGGATTGGAAAAGAACTTGTCCATGTCTCTTACTCTCATTCTCTAAACACTCCAGTAGAGATAGATCCCGATCCTGACCCTATAGAGGAGGTCATGTCAACTTCCATGACAAACTTGGAGCCTACCATTCCAGAGGAAGATATTCAATTTCCTCACAAAGGAAGAGGAAACTCAACCTCCAATCAAGCTCAACCTAGCCAAAACTCCAAAATCATCTCCAATCGAGCTGAAACCTCTTCCTCCTGGATTAAAGTACGCCTTCCTCTTTGGGGATAAGCAAACTCTAGTGATCATTACTGATAAGTTATCCGACATAGAAACCCAACAGCTTCTCACTATCCTGGAGAAGAAACGATCAGTCTTTAGGAGCTGTTTTGGAACAAACTAAGGACAAGAAGCATTATGCTATCTCATATGCTAGCAAAACTATTACTAGCCCCTAGCTCAACTACGCAACCACGAGCTGCAAGCCTGTGAGCTGGGCTGCTCGGCTCCCACCGGCCTGGGTTGTGGCCTACAGAGCCGCGCGCGGTGCTTGGCCTGCCTGGGCCCCACACGCCACCCGCGTGTTGCTGCGCTACGCGTCTGCTGCGATGGAGTACACGTCCAGCAGTCGTGTTCTCCCCCTGCTCACACCTGCGCCTGCACATAGGAAGAACGCTAACGAGAAACAAAAGAGAAACGCACTTCGATTCAAAATTAGGTATCGTTTGGTAGAGCTCCTGATTGTTTGAGAGAAGTGATTCTGTGACTGAAATCGATTTTCTTTGATTCTATATCATAAATTATCAAAGTCAGGATGGAGAATCACTTCACAGAATCAGGAGAAGCTACTTTTTTCTGCTCCTAGCCTCTTAGTTTATTTCAGAGAATCACTTCACAGAGTAGAGAATCACTTCTCCCTGAAAAACTGTTTGACAGAACTCCTCCTAGATTCACCAGAGAATCAGTTCTTAGAGCTCCGTCAAACAAGGCCTTACTCTCTCAAAAACTCCCTGGATTCCCATAAAACCTAAGCCATAACCTCATGACCCCAAAGGATAATAGATCTAGAAATTAGATCTGGAAAAACTCAAGCAACCAAGAAAAAATTTAGGACAAACCAAAGAAAAGCCACCCAGAATAATTTCGGGAAACATCATATTTAAACCAAATCCATAAGAAATTCGCAGCATCCAGCCGATCTTCGCTCGTCCAAATCAATCTCTCACTCCTCGAGTCGAGCTTCTGCTTGACATAATCATTCTCTTCTCTTCTGGATTGGTTCTTCAGGGACCCTCGCAATTTGGGAGAAGGGAAGGAAAGAGATGGTAAGACAAGCAAAAAAGCGAACGAGAGCTGGCTTGCTTTTGAGCTAGGGGAGGCAGGTCCAACACCGGCAGGCGGTGGGCACCTCATGCCGACGTACACTAGTAAGGACGGAGCACTAGGGGTGTAGAGTTCTTGGTCGGACAGGTTTCTTCTATCTGCAATTTTCTGTCAAGGAGTAGGTATATGATACCGTTACAGCAAGAAGCCAAACAGAGCCTGCAAACCGTTATCAGTGTCGTAATTCCACCGGGAACCGTTTCCATTTTCATTTGCGTTACCACCCGCAGAACCATCTAGATAGTGTTTAGTTGGAGGATATGTAACGTAAATAGATTACATCCGTAACCAATTACGTTGGATCATGTTTGTTTTGATAGGCTCTGTAATCGGGTCCCAAGTAATCGGATAACAACGCTGTGCAAATTCGATTCCGCTACGAGTTGGGCGCAATCAGAAATTGATCTCCAGCTCTCCGCCCGCTCGCCGGAGAAACGTGTTGTCCCCCGCAGCTCAAAAGTCCACGAAGACACTCTCCTCCACCTCGTGTTTCTCTTGGACCGTGCGCCGGCCGCAGCGGAGAACCGGTTGCGGCCTGCAGACGTTGTCGCCGCCCCTGACCACCGCCGCAGACCTCGCCCCCAAGCTCGACTGGACCAACGCGCGCGTTATTGCGACGCCAGGGGCCGAGAAGCTCCACGCGGCGCGGAGACGGCAACGGACCGCGCCAAGATGCACGATATCATCGGCCGCCAGCGGGACAGCCGGAACCACCTGCTGCTCCACTCCACCAATTCCCTGACATTGGCCGCCTCCGCCGCTGCACCTTCCGTGCTCGCGTTCAGGGCCTCCATGGGGGTCCTCCTCTCCATCGTAGCCGTCACCATAGGCGGTGTTGACAAGATCTAACCATCCCAGCTCGCCGAGGAGCAGGGCAATGCCACGCGCTTCTGGAGGTAGCTCGAGCGTCGGCGGTTATCATTGGACGGCCACGACAGGACGGCGCTGGAGGTTATCACTAAGGCCGACATGCAGGACGCCATGGACAGGGTGCTAGTGCTTGATGCAGCGTACTCGCTTCCATTGCTCCTGATAATGCTCAAGAAGTTCGCCAAAGGCCGTCGAGCCCACCCGATGGTGGTCGTGCCGCTGCCCGCTGAGCAAGAAATCCAAGAGCTTCGGCCTCCATAGTGCCACCAGCATTTCTAGACCTTTTCTTTGCATGCAAATTTTTAGTTGCTTTGCTCTGTTGTCTTGTTGTTCTTCCTCATTCTGTTAGCGTTACTGGGGACCAAACCATGAAACCAAACAAATCAAGTAATGGGTTACATTGTTTATGTTACCACTGTTTTTCAATTCGCTTTAAGTTTGTGTTTCCTTAGTTCAATCAAACACTATCTAAGAGTAAGGCTAACAATGTAGCCAACTATTGGTTTTACACATTGACATAGGGCACCAATCCCCTCGCTGAAGGCGTCGTCGTGGCACCAGCCCTCTCCGTCGTTGGGAGGTGGTGGCAGATGTTCGTTCTAAGATGCTTGCTTAAGGTTTTGATTGAGATCGACTCAATGTTGTTTTATGAGATAGATTTCATGCATAGATGATTGTTTTCTCTGGCAGCGTGATTCCAACATTAAGTTTGTAGACAAATGATGTGAAGAGACGCTGCTATATGAAGATAAAAAAACAAGTTTGAAGCAAAGACGACGAAGAAGTTTCAAGCTTAGTTTTTCTAACTTTTTTTTTGAGAAGGAAAATGTATTGATCTTAACAAAGTACACCGGCCCTTTTACAAGCAGGATCCTAAAGAGAAGGAAAATTAGAAAGAATTACAAAACTCCTATTCATCTTCCTCGAAGCCCTCAGGGATCCGTTCGTCACCGCCGCCGAAGCTGCTTCCCAATCGTCGCTGAACGCCAGAGCCAATCTCCACAAAATGGAGGCCGCAGAGGAGGGCTTACTATCAGGCAAATCAGTCGAGTACGTTGCCTCCCAGGTGCATCGGCCAACTCTGGCACCCACGATGCAGGCCTTCGATTCCACTACCGGCACCCCGAGCACAACTCGGATTTCCACTAGAGACCATCTTCCTTGAGATTAAAAGGGTCATCAAAATCATCACCTGAAGAAGACAAAGATGCGCCGGCCCCGGACTCCTGAACAGGTCTCCCCGACCTCTCCGTTGGCGTCGGAGAAGATCGCCACCGGAGAACGGAAGAAGCCGGGAGAAGTTATTCCCCTGCAACGCCGTCGCTTCCGCATCGCTAACGCCACCAGGAAAAACAAGCCGCAAAGGAGCCGTGCTCCTCCGGCAAACCCTAATTTCACCGCCAAACATTTACGGCGAACAAGCCCTAGACCTAAGGACTCGATCTACTAAAGGACGCACCCCCGCTGCCTTTGCCCCCGCCTAGGAGGCCGGGAACCAGGGAGAATGGGGCCAGAGGCAAACGTCGGTGGCGGCACAAGCACCTGGCGGTGACGGCGGTTTTTCTAACTTTCTCTTTGTAGCCTTTTAGCGGTCTGTCTTGTTTCTCGAGTTTTGGAGTCTAAGAACTCATGTAATTATGGCTATATATATTCATCTATCGATATAGATGCCGAATTTATATCCATTATTTAAAAAAAATATTGCATTTAGTGATTTCCATATTGTCGTGTTACATATAATCAATTTACATTAGTGATTTCCATATTGGCGTGTTACGAATAGTCAATTTAACAATTCACTTATCTTATGTAATAGTTGGCTCTTTTCTTTTTTTAAGAATTACACGGTACAACGCTCATAGACATACGCAAAACCTAACCCTCTAAGCACCTCCCGCAGTCACTATTAACACCTCGTTGTCGACGGGAACGCCGTTTACTACTTAGCGCGTAATGCCGGTAAATCATGTGAAAATCCGAGAAAAGTCATGTTCATATGGTCCCTTACGTCAGGTTTATTGTACTTCTCTAAAAATGACTCGGCTACGAGCCTCGGAGGCATATTGAAAGCTCCTGTTGCATCCGCCCCGCAACATTTCTGTAACAGAAGTGACCATCTCCTACAAAATTTAAACCTAAACGCTACTTTTACAAAAAGAAATTAAAAAAATCACAACAAACAAAAAACGGTACTAAGTAAACTAGCCCAGGATAAAGTAGTTAAATGGGAGAATTTTGCAGTGAGACAATTGGATTAACTGAGTAACTTTAATCACAATGGATATTTCTCGATCCCATCAAGTAATAGGGTAGATGGTACATTTTCTATGATTTCTCTGCTGAGACAGATAATACTATATTGCATAGCATTATAGTTACATAAACATGAGCATGAATCAGAATATAGATGCATTCTACTATATAACTCTTATATGTAACTAACTACCCCACCCTCAAACCACCAAAAAGGCCCACAGAAAGGATAGACAAAAACAAATACAGAGAGGGTAAACTCTTTTTATCAGTACACGATTACAAGGTTGAAAAAACATCAGTAGTGCTACTGAGTCTCGTCCTCAACAAAGTTTTCAGAAAGACCGCGCTGGGACAACCGGTAATAGAGAATTCCCATTGTTGCGATACATGCCCTGCAACAACATATATTTTGTACATTAGCACAAATTGTTTCTCCAAGGCAGAGTAAGATATTATCATCTTGAAAAGCAGACATGGAATTAAGAGAACAGCAAGAGCATTGAACCAAGTTAATCAATGATCTGTGCAAGTGTGCATAGTCTAAATTCTTACTCCAAATTTGTACAATAGCGCTGCTTGGATGAGGGTTGTTACCTATTGATTTTTAGATGGTGAAAGTTACAGACGAATTACTTCAAGAAAAAAGTTACAAAATAAAAACAAAATCTTAACAATGTGGATTGAAAGCCCCTAATCCAAACATGTCATAAAGAGACACTTTCCTTTTAAATCATACACCAGATGAGAAAAATATGAGCAGGATAATAAATTTACATGGTTGCTAATAGAGGACAATAAAAGGTATCGATCTAACAGGGTACTAGCTTCATAAGGTTAAAAAGTAAAAAGCTATTTAAGTTTATTTGTTTAATTGCAACTATCATTTGAGTTATAATACAAGGCTAATCATAATCGACGAACAAGACAAGCATTATGTTTTATTTATACTCAATGTGTCAAGAACTATCTATTAAAGATTTTAATTTATATACTACGTGTATTGCGGCAGAAGTGCAACACTTGAAGATACTGTAAACACTGATGCCAGTATCAATATCACTATTGACTGCATGTTCGAATCAAAACACTGATGCTGGTATCAATATCAATATCGACTGCATGTTCGAATCAAATTTCAGTGCCAGTTATGAATTATTCCATAGTAACTGGTGAGAACCAACAGGCTACCACTGATTTAATGATAAACTGTCAATTGGCTCAGTCCTTCTCTTGACAACTAGAATCCAGATGGGACCACAGTTTTAAAAATACTTACTATCAATTCAGACAGGAAGAAGCATAGTAGTTTGATGCCTGATCTAACGCATCATTTTGGATCGGTGACTGTTTTTTCTCTTATGATCATACAAGTGAACTGTGGTACAAACATTTGGGAAGAATATAAACCTGTTTGTTTTTACAGCTATGGCGCCAAAATTTGCCACAATCAAGTTTCAGGAATGCAATTTTCCCCATGCAGAGCCAACCCAAATGGGGCACGGACGGGGATGAAATTTCCCCCATGGGGCATCAAGTTGGGGCCCCGAATTCTATTGGGGATGGGGACGCAGTGGGGGATTTCCCCCTTTGGAGCACCATGGGGACCGAACTGCGCTGAGATGGCGTGACCCATCCGAATTGGCTGAAAATGGGTTTCGAAACTAAAAACACACACATGTGGATGGAGATATTGAGCGATACAAGGTTGCTAAGGGCGGCGCATCAACTTATAGATAGGAATATGAATATCTTTTAATGAGAAATTCTGTCCGGTTATCAAACCGCTTACCATTCGGGCAGATATTCTAAGCAGGCTTATCTCTGGCTATCTCTACAGCTTGATTAATTCCGCAACTTTATATAAAATTCTTGCTAACAAGCCATTCTGGCAAACAAAAGAGCAACTTCTATCAAAGAGGAGCAAAGGCAAAAAAACAATAAGTTCACCTTTCCAGGAACCCTAACTCTTAGAAACTGTACATGCCAAATCCTTAGTAACCTATTTTAAATATCTCATAAATGTGCATGCCACACAACTGGGACAATTGTTTTCTAACTATGACAAAGTATCATCACCGATCTAAGATATCATTATCATAAGTACCAATTGGCAGCCTAAGTCACTTGTACATCCAAGGTCATCGCCAATTGTAGGTCCTGTTTGGTTTGCAGCCACAACTAGCCACGGTTTGCCATGCCTACGGTTAGGCAAGTTTGACCAGCTTAGGCAACTGTTTGGTTGCAGCCACAGCTGTGGCAAGATTCCTTGCCAGCAAACTAGGTCCCACACATCAATGTCTCAAAAAAGTGTGGCAAGGTTCTTTTAGGCTTTGCGGTGGCAAGATTTTGAGTCTAACTTTAGTGAAGTTTGACAATACATTTTGTGGCAAATGGTAGTAACCTTAGTGTACGAACCAATTTCCAGGCCTACAGGGTAACTCAATTCTCATCCTACTTTATTGCTAAACAAGAAGATGTCCCATTCCTTAGAGCATACACTAAGAAAAAAAGTTCTTATCCTCCTTTACAGCTAATCAGGATAAGCACCCAGGGTGAGAATTATATAAGAAGAAATCCTCCTTTACAGCTAATCAGGATAAGCACCCAGGGTGAGAATTACATAAGCAGAAAAAAAAGAGAAGACAATCAAATGCCAGAAGACTTACATTATAGCCATTGCAAGTAAGATCTTTGTGGGATCCATTCTTGATGATCTCTGCCGAGGGCGACCCTCTGGACCATCACTTTCCTTTTTTGATGGTGCTGTGACAGGTAGTGTTGGCAGGGCACTAGACCAGAAAGGCAGCAGCATCCTTAGAACTCTATGACGAAATGTACCTGTACAGGAGATGTAAGCATCAAATTTTACCAAGCAGGATGGAGGTAGCTTCGAACCTCAAGCTGAGTAGGTAAAAATAATACAAATCAGCTATCTCAGCATCAACCTTGTCATAAATCCAGCTTTAATATATGCATGTGTAAGTGCAGAGTTCTCAAAGAAGTGTATGTTTTACATTTTCTTAGTACCGAAAAAAAAGAATAAAGTTCTCAAGCATCAATGGAGTCTAAATTCTAAATTCAGTATATTTCATCGATATAACAGTGCTTCAGATAATCGGTCATAAACACTTGCAGGCCTTTTTTTAGTTCATCTAACACACTTAACTGCTAGTGTTTCTTGGCATACTGCTCAGCGCTAAGGTGTTGCAGCTGTCAGTGGCCATGTATATGTTAACTTTAGATCCACATTAGCCCAACAAATGAGGATAATTTAAGAATTCCAAATAGATGCAGAGTGTCTTCTCAAAAAAATGTAAATATGATCATTTTATTTTTGTCATAAATCTAGTAACATAGCGAGTCAAAAAAATACAACGATCATATTTGCAACACAACAATTTCATTAAACATATTAGTTCCAGCGTGATCTGGATAACTTGTCCCTGCTGGAGCTTAAAAATGTAAGGTCCAGCTAGTTAAGTCCATGGGTACTCAGAACAGGAAGACGCCATATGTAAAATTGTACATACAGGCCATAAAAATTGATATATTTGAAACTCGGAATTTGACAGGAAACATTCTAATGCCAGCAGAATCTCAGAAAACTCCAATGCCCCAAGAAGGTCCTGAAAGTGTCCTCTTACTAATTTGCGAGGAAACTCGTGATATGATAGTGCATGGTAACTAACTTGTGGAACAACAGCATTCCCACGATTTTTTAGTTAAAGCTACCCATTACAAAATCTTAGCATAATACAAGGAACCATAGGCACAAATAAAGATGAAAGAGTAAAACAAATCATCCTGCTAATATCATGCCTACCCCTTTTGGTATATTTTTTGCGATTTCCATCTTCATCATCAGCATAATAAGAAATCTCTGAATTTTGTCTATCAACATTGGCAGCACCTTTTCTTGTCATGGCACCAGGCTACAAAATGAAGAAATATGATTGCTGTTCTGTGAATATGCCAAGCTCAAAAGAAAACAAACATACAGAAATTTCTCAAGACTTACCCCATGTGGGCTCAGACTCCTGATGAAGTTGGACTCCTGTTCTGGGAAATGTGTTATTACTGGACTAGGACCCTCCATTTCAACAATTTCTGGTTCAGCATGGATAGGTGTCCCAGATCCTATACTAGCAGAAGAGTGCATTCCAGAATGCAATGTTGATGGCAATGATGCATCTTTAGCTGAACTAGTTGTGTTTGCGCCATTAGATTCTCTGTCACCAGAACTGGATAAACGTTTAAGAGGATCTGATGCAAAAGCGGGAGGGGTCCGATTATCAGCTTTAGGTATTGTCACAAAATGATTTCCAAATATATTCTTCTCCAATCCAGTCTGCATCATATTAGAAAAGTGCAAGCTGTATCATACATTCATACCAGAACTGTATCATATTAGAAAATTTTTTGCAATAAACATACACTTAAGTCTAAATATGCTGGGACAACTAGAACAAAGTTGAAGTATATACAAAAATCATAAAGTCATCAAGGGATTATAAAATTAATATTCAATGCATATTATAAAATCATTAAGATCAATCTGGACCTGAATTTAATATTCTATGACAATGTATTTTCGAAATTTATTTGTTCATAAGAAATAAATGAAGAAAACAGATATTAGAGCACCAGAAGTTGTAATTATTAAGTCAATAAATACAGAAGTAGCGGTTTACTCTGAAATAATAGCATTTAGCCAATGCAGAATATTGCACCAAAAAAAGTTTTATTAGCAGATATTTTAACACTTGAATAAAATGTGGATTTAACGTTATGATGAATTTAAAAGGAGATGATCAATAACTGGCAAGCAGTAGATACATTTGAAGGATCTAACCTGGACTATTGCTTCTTTTAGTTTAGCATGAAGGAGAGAACCTGTATCTTTAATGCTTGAAGGTGGCCATATCTGTTAGGAAAGTTATGGTTAAAGATAAAAGAATTGTGAGATCCCCAAAGTTGCAGCAGCAGATTTGCACATGGGCTTGCATGCAGAGGGAGATTGAGTTCAACTTACAGGCGCAGAACATGAGGGGCAGACATATCCAGCTGGTGCTGTTTGGGTTGGAAAATTTTGGATATGTGATATCAAGCATTTCGTGTGCATCACATCTATAGGATGTCACGAAACAAATACCCAATCACATTAAAGAAACAAGCCATCATGAAATGAATGGATTTAAGCATTCTATTGAGAAAGACATACGTAAGCAACCCAATCGTGTAGTTTCTTCACTTCCAGCTTCCAGAACGGAATTGCAAGACGAACAATGTTGTGGCCAGTCATAATCAGAATTAACAACCCATTCAGCATAGTTTTTTACCTACAGAGTAAGGACAGCAGTTAGATTTAAATTAATAAAACACTGCCTTTTATTCTAATCAAACTTGCAAAGATGTTAATTCACAGATAAGATGTAACTAGCACTGTAACATAAAATTCTGAACTTCTTGCTTTTGCAAAATAAATAGAGCTGAAAGTATATATGATCATATGATGCACCCATCTGATGTTGCAATACAATACTACAAACCAAATGAAACCTGGACCCAAAGTAAAGTACAAGCATCACGTTGATCTACTTACTAACCCAAGTGCTTCCTATCCTTAGTTTGAGCTTGCTCAGTACAAAATGGAAATGGAAGCTTTGTAGGGAGCAGACTCTCAGAATAAAAACCTGAGACATAAGCATAGAAATCAAAAGGTGTTCAACGTGTTATGCATCCAAATGAAATGCTGATGCTCTAGCAGAGGCACTAGCGAAACCAAAACCTTGCTCAACCAACACCATGTCATGGAACCCACATCCATCCATGTCTTATAAAACTGTAAACAAGTAACAGATATATCTTGTTCCTTGAAAGTTTCAACGGAAACCAAAACAATATACAATAAGATCTACGAGAGGGACATAAGTGTGAATGGATACATCCAGCGAACAGCATATAAAGAACAGGTAATACTATGGGACAACATAACACTAGCTCAATTAGTTTGCAGCCTAGATGTTCTTGTCTGCGCGCTTGCAACTAGGACCAAAGGAAAAGTCAGCACTCACCACGCACAGCTGATGCTCCGGGAAGCATATGCACTCGCCGCAGACAGGGACCTGGTGGACGAAGCAGTAAACCCTCGTAGCCTGAAACATCAGAACAAGCACATGACCACATCAGCTCCAAACTCCATCACAAACAGTGAAGCACTGACAGCATCAACCAACCCATTCCAAATAAATCCCAGAACACAGCCAACACGTCGGCTACAAGGAACGTGTACGAGGTGTTCGATGAAATGCCCAAGCGTGCAACCCAACATTCACTCCGAGGGATGATCGTGAAAAGCCCAACGCCAGCCGTGAACACACAGAGCCCCAAAAATCCGCGGCGTTCGCGCCACTTATCGGATCCGGACCACCCCAGCGCCGAGCTCGCCACCACGCACCCCAGATCCCAAATCCGCCAGTGTGCAGCCGGCGGAGACGACGCGAGAAACCGCGTTCGGGGCAGAGATCGCCGGATCGGCGGAGAGGGAGGGAGTTACCTTGCGGCATTTGCACACGACCATCGCCGGGGGACTTCGGAGGCCGCTCTCGAGGGTGGATAGGGACGGGGCGGGGCGCTCAGGGAAGGCCGAGGGGGAGGTGGGAGCGCGCGGGGCAGATCTCGCGGGGATGGAACGGAGGCAGCAGTGTCTCTCTGTCTCTACCTTGTCTCGGTGTTTGGTTAGCGATGGACGGTATGCGGCCCTACCAGATCGGACCGGCGATTCGATCCCAAAAAAACAGAAAACCGAAGGTCCTCTGGGTCCGGTCCGCGTAAAAGACCGGTACGATCGAATCGGTGAATATTTGGTTGGATTGACGGTTTTTTACATTAAACCGGATGATGTTCTAAAGTTGAACTGAATAAAACCGGCAGCACATGGTGGGAATAAATGGGTAAAAAATAACGCTAAGAGAGGGTTCGGACCCTGCTCACGGGTCTACCAGGCGAAAGCTCTTGCCACCACACTGGTTTCCTCCTTGTGTCAGGCTGTTCGCACCGGTAAAACTTTACTCTACTCTCTAAAAAGGAATGTTGTGTTCTAGTCATTCAGATTCTTCACACTCTATCACTTTCTTACGTGGCACCCACCAATGAACTATTTTTAATCTCTCTCTCCCTCCCTCTCTTCTCTCCCGCTGTACCCTCCCTCGCGTCGGCGGGACACGACGGCCCCCTCCCCTCCAGCGTCGGTGGGCCACGGCGGGCCTCCTCTCTCCTTCTCGCTCTTAACTCTCTCTCACCGACTGAGCTTCACTGGCGCTCTCGCCGTCCGCCGGCCACGCAATCCCCTCTGCCTTCCCAGCTAGCGCACGCACTCACTTGAGCCCTCCAGCGCCTCCGCCGCTCAGCCCACGTAGCCATGGCCGCTGCATTAAGCTTCACCGCCAACAGCCCTTCTCACATCGCGCCCAACCAAATCAAGCCCTCTTGTAGGCTCCATAGGACCTAGGGTTGCTCGAGCGCACGCATGCGTGTCGGGGGCATAGCCCGCTGGGCTGGAATGCCTCGCCCGTCGCCGGCCGAGCCAATCGTGAAGAGGGGGAGGGAGAAAGAGAGGAGGAAAGAAGGGAAGGAGGTGAGCCGAGGGTATATAATCAGTTACAAAGATTAATTTAGCACTTCCATTCATTCAATCTCGACTATATATAGCATAAAAGGAATTCTAAATCTGTTTGGTATTGTACAACTGATTAATTTAGCACTTGCATTCATGCATGTTAAATTGTTTCAGTATTGACTATATGCAGCATAAATATGTTTCGTGCATGTTTCAGATTCTAATACTGACTCTGATTTTTTTTATAAAGATTCTAGAGCACGACCATGTCTTCGTGATCAATGACAAGTTCTCCATTCATTGCACATTGTCCCATGACAGCAATGAGGAGACTAGAGATTGGCCAAGGCCATTGAAGAGGGATGTCAGATATGGTGCCTAGCTTAACATTCCTAATTTCCAATTGTATATATTCTAACTTGTCCCTTTGTCAATTAGCAGCTCAAGCGAAAGGGAGAGCATATTTGTGTCATTCTGAAGCGCAAGTTTTTCACCCCTCTCAAAGATCTTGTTCGTTTAATCCCCAAATGGAAGGGATTGGAGGGGATTTTGGGGGATTTGTTCCACTACAAGTCACTTGGAGATCAAATCACCCTCAATCCCTTCCATTCCCTCCCATGGGGGATTTACCGTACAAGCACTAAAGCGCAAGGGAAGACTTGTGAAGAAGATGGTGCATGGACATATGTGTGATTAGTTAACAACTAATCAAATCAGTTTGTAACTGCTTTTGTGTGCAAGCCTTGTGCTTTGTAATTCTTTTGTGTCGAAGCCATGAACTTGTGCCTGGATAACTAATGTAGTGTCTAGTGATGCTTTTCTGTGCAAGCCTTGTGCTTGTTCCTGATGGACAACTAACATATGTAGGAAAAATATAAATGTTTTATATATTTATCTCCGATGAATGGTTGTGTTCTTTAGTGTAATCAAAATAGTGAAATCAAAACGAATGTTTTCTCAATTTTTGAAAACATTAGCAATTTGCATATTCACTCAATGAAAGCGTAGTCCTCTGTATCGCTGATCGGTAGGACCCACCGATGCACGCGTTGGGTACTCACCAGTGCGGGGCTGAATCACGGAAACAGACCGTCCAGTTGCATGAGCGCGACACGTTGACTCTCTTGCAGGTCCGACCTGTCAGCGGCTTCTGCATGGAAACTGTGTCCCCACTCCCTTTGCTCCAAGTGGAAGTGGAAGCAGAACAGATAGCATAGAATATTGCCTTCCTCCCTCTTCGGTCTTCCCCCAAACCGTCCCATTTTTTGGGTTTTCTTGCTTTCCCTCATCAATCCCCCTTCCCCCATGAACGAAGGAGAAGCAGTGGGAGCAAGCGCCACCCCTTTAGAATGACGCGTTGGTTTTCTGGTAAGCCATTCTCGGTCAGTATCTCCATATGTATGTATAGTCATGGATTTGTTGCCTGATCGAACTGCTTCTTTTTGCACTATGGGGCGAACCTAAATTTCAGTATATAAAAACAACAAAATTACAATTTGTGACAACTGCTTGTTTAATTAAGATTGCGACCTATGTTTTTTAGTTTTGTGACAACTGCTTGTTTAATTAAGATTGCGAACTCTGTTTCTTCGATTTTATGACAACTGCTTGTTTAATTAAGATTGTGATCTATGTTTCTTTGATTTTGTGACAACTGCTAGTTTAATTAAGATTGCGAACTTTGTTTCTTCGATTGATACTGAAGGTTAAGCGCCGCGGCGTGGAGTCAGGTGCCGATGATGATGCATCCAATGATGGAGTAGGCAGCAATGGCTGCGATCGGAATGCCGATGAAGACAAGGTTGGGGGAAGCCACGGTGGCTGGGATCAATGGCGCCCAACCGTCTGTTTCGAGGTCGCTTCCAGCACCCGATAACTTCATACCACGACGTCGTCTTGTTCAACGACTGCTACCCCAAGATCCATACGACGATCACATGCGACGCGGTTGTGGGGGAGCACTTCATCAACGAAATCCAAGGTAACCCCCCTGCAAAACGGTTGCTCGTCGGGCCGGACACCGAGTGGGTTATTCTTGCCAAGGGCGGGCACAAGACGACATTGTTGCAATTGTGCGTCGGACCACGTTGCCTTGTGTTCCAGGTGCTCTATGTCGGCAACAAACTCCCTGATGTCTTGATCAAGTTTCTCACGAAGGAAGACCACATCTTTGTTGGAGCACAGATCTCCCACAATGTTGCATTCCTCCAGCAGGACTGCGGCATCACCATTTCTAATCCAAAGGACCTTCAAGAGATTGTTCTGAAAGTTGACAAGTATAGACATCTTGACCAAGCACTACCAGAAACTGGAAGAGTCCTGACAGCAGGTATGTGGAATGTCAGGAACCCAATAGCACAGGCCCGGACCCTGCTCAGCCCAACAAGGACCAATAGGAATTGTGCATCTTCACCCAAACCATATTCCCTTCTCGCGTCTGTAACATCACCGATGTTAAAAACCCCTTAAGCATAATTAAGGATGGATTAACTCCAAAGAATAGTCATTATTGGTTAATAAGTTTAATGGCTCAAATGAAGTAAATTTGAACCAAAGTTATATTGAGGATTACTTTGGAGATTTTTGGTGAAGTATAAAAGAAATGCTTTTGGTGTTTGGTCAAGTCCTTTATAGAAGAAATAAAGCTCTAGATACCAAATGCCAATTGGTGAAAGTTTGGAAAAAGAACTATTTTTGGATTTGGGCTAACAAGTTGAACCAAGTTTGAAAGCCCTAAAGATTAGCTATATAATGTATTAAATTTTCACAAAAAGTTTGATATTTAGTTTGGAAAGAAATTTGGCAAAAATATGGAAAAACAAGATTTAATTATGCCAAATTTAAGAAATATACATCTTCGGAGAGTTTGAAACTCAAAGTGCATGGACAATTTTGGAAAATTTGATGAAATTTAGGAAAAAGAAAGAAATCATGCATAGTGGTATACCATGATAAGATGCCATCTTGGACTCAAAAATTTGGAGAGAGTTTATATTTGAAATCTAGTCAAGCAATGGCAAAATGGAAACTTAGGACTTTGAACCACAACATGTAGTACTTCATGATCAAAGAAGGTGTTGTTTACTATTTAATTGGAAGGATCAAAGATTGAACTATGTGCTGTTTTGTCAAGTTCAGTAACTGACGAACTGAACCCAAAGTTCAGTAAAAACACCCATATTCAGGGATCAAGATCTCCCAAACTATAGAGAATTGGAGCCCTCATGTTATATAAAGGTTGGAGCTGCATGTCTAGGCTACAAACTTTCTTTAGGACTTGAGGTAGCTTAGCACATGAAATATGGAGAAAGGAACAGAGATTCAGAACAAGAAAAGAGAAAGAAAGGAGGGAGAACAGAGAGCAGAATAGACACGGCAAGCGCCGCCGTGGTTTTGCACCGTTTTGACCAGCGACGAGTTTCAACTCAGCCAAGCGCCAGCAAGCATGTGAGCCAGGGCAGCTTGAGCAGCAGCAGGAGGTAAAGATCAACACGGTGAAGATTCAAATAAATACCGAGCCGTCCTCGTTTTCTCTTCGTCACGCCATTCGTGCTCATCCACCGCCGCCTCTGCCTCACGCCACAATTCGCCATCGTCGCTGCGCCACCGTGCAATTCCTTCCACCCACAGCACCACCACCTCCCCAGCTACGCTCTAGACCCGATCAAGTCCAGCCACCAGCCCCACCGGCGCCGTACACCGCCTTCTTCTACCTCCAGCCGCCGCCGACCATCTTCAAGGTGAGCTCTTGAGGGGAGCTATGTTAAAGCATCGTAGAGGTCCAGATCGACTTGCTGCTGTGTTCTCTAGGTCGTAGTGATGCTCACCGTGGTGTTCGTGGCCCAGGCACAAGCGCCGTTGAGCCGGAACGCCGGCGTCGCCGCAGAGCGCGGCCGCGCCATGGCTGTCATCGAGGGGAGCTATGCTCCGACCTTGGTGGGCCATCATTAGGGAGATACGCTGTATAGAGGATCACATAGTGGTGCTTTTGATCCACCCACCTGTGCCTAGCTTGTCGTCGTTTAGCCGTCCAGCGAATCGTGCTGTGCGCCGCCGCCATCCGCAGCCGCGCCATGGCCGCCGTCGAGGGGAACCACGTTTCAGCCACGGAGTTCGTCTTGCTGCTAGTCCATAGCGTAGAGGAGATCGAGGCGAAGCTGTAGCGCCTCTTCAAGTCGCCGGACCCGCCGTCGTTTAACCGGCCGACGAGCCGGAGCGGAGCGTCGCCGCCGCCGTCGTCGTGTTCCACTGTCCCGTCACCAAAGCTAAGGGTTTCACCCATGGATGAACTCGCCATAATGAGCTGGTGCCGTTGGGCATGATCTACTCGCCGGAGACCTCGCCGCCGGTGAGATCGAGCCGGTCCGCCGCCGCGGGGATTAGTTAAGGCCAGGAGGACCTGATTGCAAAGATTTAGTTTTCTTTAGGGGGTTATCAGTAAAATAGCCAGTCTGAGCGCGGGAGGACTCTTTTGCGAAGGTTTAATTTCCTTCAGGGGGTTTTATGCAAAGTCATTTTGTTTAGCTAATTTCTTTTTATTTTAAAAAGAACAATCTTGTTTTAAATACTATAATTTGTATAGAAAAATCTTTAATCTTGTTTTAAATACTATAATTTGTATAGGTGTCCAAAATTAGTGAAACTAATTTTGTTAGCTTTGTTAGATTTTTCTCTATGCTTTGAAAATAATAAACTTTACAAAAGTTTATATAAAAAGTTAGGTTATTTAAATGCTTTTCTTTAAAGCATTTAAATAAGGTAATATAGTTTCTAAATAAAGTAAAATTATGTAAATTATGTTAAAGTCTTTAAAAATTATAATAATTAGGAAAATATTATTTTTAGTATAAAAAAATAATTTAAGTAAGTCTTTATGAATTTTAAAAATACTTTCAATAGGTTTTAAATATATGAAAAATATTAATAAAATACAGATGGGTATTTTAATGTTGGCTTGCAACTTTATCGTGAAGGAAAGTTGTATAGCTAGCTTTTCTAAAACTTGCATATTGCATTCATGGCATGTAGATATCGAGTTATGGAATGGGAGTACCTCAAGCTTCAACCAGAGGAAACTCAAGAATACAAGGAGATGATCATAATGAAACAAGAAGACAGGTCTACTACTGACAATCCTAACCTTATGTTAGTAATTTAATTATGAGGAATGGTTGAAGAAGAGATGATGTGATGGAAAGCATCATATGAGATCTTGTTTGAAAAAGGTTGTGTTTTCCAACTTAGGTTCTATAGACTCAACTATAGCATGGCTAAAATACTGAAAGTATAAGGACTTATTCTAGTAAGCTTTTCTTGCAAAACTTCAATTACCAGTCCACTAAATAGCCTTGCATGCTGCATGACATCCTTGATTAAGGACAACTTTACCACCTCTTCAAAAAGATTATAAAACTTGCTTAGCCAAGCTTAGTAGTGGTTCACCATGCAAGTATAATATCAATTTCTATGATAACAACACATAAAATATGGAACCTTGCAAATATGGAGATTTGCTTGGTAAGTTAGACGAGGGCTTGAAAGGTTTGATTGTGGATGAGATTTATAGGATTGATGCAAAATGTTAGTTTTTAAAACTTTGGCCTGTATAATTTAATTACCAGTACGACTTGTTGTTTTCCAAAACTCTTAGCGTTGTTAACCTGCACATAAGTTTTATGCTGTACAGTTTGTAATAACTCGTTCCTTAAGTATTTTTTGTAAAGAATGTAATGTCCGTTGAGAGCTTCCTATGCGAACGATCCTGTATGCATGGACTTGATTTTGGTATTGTGGTGTTTCGGGTAGTCTATGGACACCTGACGGATCCGGGTTTACACTGTTTCAAGTCCATTAAGTTCTAAACCGTCTTTAGATGGTGATTAATGCATTTGAGCCAGTTTAAGCCGAACGGTTCTGCCACAGCGTCCCATTCTCACCTGTCACCACGCCAGGCCGCCGCCGGTCCTGCCGCCGCCGAGATCCTCTCACTTGGATCCTGTAGGATATGCATCCCCGGATACCCTCAAGATAGAAGACCGAGTCCTAATAGAACTACTCGGACAACTACTCGTGTACTTCTACTAGGACTAGGACTCCCAATTGTAAACCGACTAGGAAACTTGCCATGTAACCCTGCCCCCTAGGATATATAAAGGAGGGCAGGGGTCCCTAGTTCAGTAGAGTTCAACAGAACCACCCAACGTCTAGAAGACGCAATATACAAAACCACCATACAAGATGTAGGGTATTACGCTACACTGGCGGCCCGAACCAGTCTAAATCCTTGTGTGTTGTGTCTTCGCGTTAACCATCAAGTTCCAGGTCCGGCGATCCCCACAAATCTACTCTCTTCTCTGGGATACCCCCAGACAGACGTGCTCGACATAATTGATCGACACTTGGCGCCCACCATGGGACACGATCGTTGCGATCAATGAGAGAGCTTGATGGACCAATTATCAGCAAGATCAATCTACCAGATATCAACTTACTCAATGCAGCGGAGGCGTTACAACGTCAAGAGTCCGAGGCGAATTGGATCACAATTCAATCACCAACTCGACGAGATTATTCGTATTGATTTCGAGGTGGACAACAGTCCGGATCGGAGTACTGATTCCAACCAGCAACTTGTCCGCAGGAAGTACCGAGCTCGATACGGAGTCAAGAGATTTAATAGTTCGTATTGAGCGGTGGCAAATAAAGACAGGAGCTGAGAGCTGCGCAAGTATAAAAGACCAAGCTGTTCCCTGGTGCATGCATGGCGTTGGCTATTATCACCGAGACAAAAAAAGGGGAATTGGGAACACCAACCTGGAAAAGCTACCGCTGTTCCCTGATAAATCAATTTGGTGAAACTAAGCTACGCGCACACCGAAGATTACAAGGAAGGATTGAAGGTCTTTGCTTGCTGCACACGGGTAGACGTACGCGAGTTCTTCTTCGCCTACATCCGGATGCGTCACCACGTCGTACGACTACTTCGACTACTTATCTCGACTAGTTAAAACTAGTTGGGATCGGTTGCATCGACTCGACATACGACTACTTCGACTACTCGTCTCGACTAGTGAAAACTAGTCGAGAGCGGCTACGGCTACATCAACAACTAGTCGGAATCTACTCCGACTAGTCGGTTTCATCACCAACCGCCACGGCTTCGTCGACAATCGTCCGCGAACAAAGCTAAGTCTTATTTAATAATTATTTTCTTTATAATAATTTTTCAGCTTGTTCTACACATGCTTGGCCATGAGCCGACTACTCTAAAAGAGTACATCTCTCAAGAACAATAATTTTCGAGGGCCAAACCCTTGCCTGACCTCTCGCCGATGGGCTACAATCCCTAGTGCGACCTCTCTTACAGGAGGAAGTCCTAGCCGACTACTTTTTTTGCGTACCACGCATATTTTTGTCGTATGTGACTACTTTATGCTTGTTGTCTTCTCCTAATGACCGACACCATTCGGTAGCATGCACCTTAATTCATGAAGCTTCAGCTCCTTCGCAATACCTACACGCCTACACGTCAAAGAAGACACCAGTCTCACGTTTTTGGGCTATGGTTAAGCGGGACCAAGTGTTTAAACGTAACAGTGCTACTACTCGAGTGGTTGAAAGTCCAGCAAATAACAAAAGACCATTTCATGAGTGGCAACAAAGCAATAAGTTTAAAAAACATGTGTTACAACGCTATGCATTACAAATGCTATTATTATTTTTGATCGAATACTACTAATCCTATATATTTAAATTGCAGGGTTCACAGCTGGGTACTCACACCAGTGAGACTTGGCACCACTTCACCTCTTCATGACGCTGCGGAGCCGATCGAGTACTTATACTAATCGGTGCTCACATGCTGAGTACTTTAACTAGTCGCTTGAAGCTGGGGGCTACACATCGCAAGCTAAGACATGGAGACGAGTACTGGCACTAGTCGGTACTCAAACGGCGAGGCGCTACAGTGCTAGCTGAGTACTTTAAAAAGTCACTACTTCGAAGATTATGTTCTTGACCCTCGGACTGAATGTAAACCATTCGCTTCGAGGCTCGGGGGCTACACTCAAGGGGTACCCATTTTTTGTGCATATTGTTGATCAATTCAAGACCTTCGACTAGTTTTCATGAAACTACTCAAAGCTCGGAGGCTACACCCAATGGGTGCACCAACTAGGTGCACGCCATTGAACTACTCAAGATGAAGATTGCTTTTGAACATCCGACTACTTAAAAGTACTCGGAGGGCTCGGAGGCTACACCCATTGGGTGCATCATCAGATGCACACCAATAAAACTACTCGTTAGGGAAGATCAGAGCGTCTTGGACTTAGCTTCAAGTACTCGAAGATGTTAAAGCAGATTCAAGACTTGAAGCGAAGGTGCAAGATGCTCGGGGGCTTGTGGGATATGCATCCCCGGGTACCCTCAAGATAGAAGACCGAGTCCTAATAGAACTACTCGGACAACTACTCGTGTACTTCTACTAGGACTAGGACTCCCAATTGTAAACCAACTAGGATACTTGCCATGTAATCCTGCCCCCTGGGATATATAAAGGAGGGCAGGGGTCCCTAGTTCGGTAGAGTTCAACAGAACCACCCAACGTCTAGAAGACGCAATATACAAAACCACCATACAGGACGTAGGGTATTACGCTACACTGGCGGCCTGAACCAGTCTAAATCCTTGTGTGTCGTGTCTTTGCGTTAGCCATCAAGTTCTAGGTCCGCCGATCCCCACAAATCTACTCTCTGGGGTACCCCCAGGCAGACGTGCTCGACATAATTCGTCGACAGATCCCTGGGCGCCGCCTCCATTTCCGGCGTCCGGTGGATCCCGCCGCCGCCGTCCTCTTCACTCGTTTCCCCAGCCTCCGCCACCATCCTCTTCGCTCAGATCCATGGCCTCCACCGCCGCCACCGTCCCCTTTGCTCAGATCCATGGCCTCCGCCTCCGCTGCCGCCATCGACATGATACCTCACTGTGGGACCTGGATCCCTAGGGCTACTTATCCAAGGAGTTAAACTACTCGATAGGGAAGTTTGACTCGACTACTTTAAACCAATCGGCTATGGTGCAAGACGGCGTAGTTGATTGGTAGGACTAGTCGTGTACTGGTAGGAGACTCTCCAAAATATCCTATTGTAGTACTCCATGATGTATACGACTATGCCTATTTAAATTTTTTCAGTAATTAATTAGTTATTTAATGTCATACTCATAATTAATATAGGCTAAGTAAGTAATTTCCAGAAATTAAAATCAAATATAAGGTATAGAAATATTTTTGTTGCATTCATGCTGCTGCATTGAGTTTTGTATTGCTTGTGGTTCAAATGAGAATTTAAATCCAATTTAAATTCGAGTTTGAATCGCCTTCATTAGTGTGGGATATGGGTACCCTAGGGCCCATCATGGAGGGCGGCGGCGGCCAGCCCAAAGAAGACCAAGTCCTAGTAGACTCCTACTAGGACCCCCTATTGTAAATAGTCCCATATGGAAAATACTCAGATTGTAACCTTACCTCCTGGATATATAAAGGAAGGCAAGGGTCCCTAGATAGAGACATCCAGACATCACGCATCTCATCCTGTAAACCATACGCTCGCCAAAGCTCCCTGAAGCTCGGCCGAGTACCCAGCAATACAAACGACGCCACCGACACAGGACGTAGGGTATTATACCTCCGGGTAGCCCGAACCTGTCTAAATCAGTGCCTACTGTGTACCATCAAGTCGCTAGTTCATCAATCGCCCCGCAATAAATCTCCGGAGCTCGGCGAGCTTCAAGCCTGATTGACATCACACGCAGGGCGTGCACGTCCGAGAGGCCAGGACGACTACGTGCATCAGGGAAGATCTTATTTTGTATTTTATTTACCTATCTGCTAAGTCGGATGGGATTTGGATAGAGTATTTTCTTGTCCTTTGGTTACTCATCAGTTAACTAACTCGAGTTTTATTTCTGATCGATCGCTCGTGCATCCGTCCGAGCTCACGATGCACACGCAAAGCAGATAACCGTCTTGGTCTAATCGTCGACTACGAAGCGTACATGCAAGACGGATCATCACCATGTTGTTTAACACGCTGCATGCAGCTACAACTGTGTACATGCATGCCAAGCCATGCGGTCATCAAGAGAATCGTGAAGACATGCGTATATGCGTCAGGAACAACTCGTCTCAATTTGAGAGAACGAGTTAGTACAAATCAAGAACTAGTCCGGGATACACCTGACTAGTCGGCTTCATCGACGACCACCTCATCGCGTGACGGCTACTTCAACTCAATCGCTAATCAAGCTAAGTGTTTCATTTTATTCTATTTTGTTTTTACAGCTTAATAAGATCGCCATGTGCATAATTTTTTCTCCATGTCCATGAGACAACTACCGACCTGCATTGATTAATGCCACGTGCTCGTCCTCCAGTTAAGTTACTCACGAAGTAACCAAAACTAACACTGCAAGTCCGATTCACTATATCCAATATCTAAACATGCGTGAAAGTGCTTGGCCGGGACCCTGCCTACGACTAAGCCTCCATGCAGAGTATCGTAGCATGTAGGAGAGGTGCCTCCATGAGAGCTCCAGCCAGTTCTTCGCCCGAGTCCCTAGCGCTTGTCATGATCGCGGTGAAGTGACAGGGGTTGATAACTCAACTCAAACATAAAACATGCTAAAAGCAAAGCTTAAAAGTACTTATTACAATAAGTTTACTATCGTTTCTCCAAAATACTACATGTTTTTCTCCCTCTCCCTCACAGGTACACCGACTCGGCATTCTTCCATCGCGCGACCGACCACGCATGCTCGAGGGGCTGGCGCGCGCGGCGACTCGACGTCTCCTCTCGTCGTGCGGCCGACCTCGCACGGTCGGGGCTGGCGCGGGCAACAACTCGACGTTTCCTTCCGTCTCGCAGCCGACCTCGCACGCTCGGGGGCTGGCGCGGACGACAACTTGGTTAGGAGCACTGTACGTACAGTAGCCCCCCGAGCGTTGGGTTGTTAGTATAAGCAGGCCGAGGCTCCAAAAAAAGAAGTCGGACAACATGTTGCCGCAAAAAGTGAGTGAAAGCGTGTTGTCACCAAAAATCCGGCGTCCAGCCCCCGAGCATGCGAGGTCAGACGCGTAACGCGAGGTAACGCCGAGTTGCCGGCCGCGCCAGCCCCGAGCATGCGAGGCCGGCCGGGCAACGCAAGGTAATGCTGAGTTGCCGCCCGCGCCAGCCCCCGAGCATGCGAGGCCGGCCGGGCAACGTGAAGAAACGCCGAGTCGTCCGGGCAAGAGCAACAGGTTAGAGCCATAGCTCGGTTAAGTTGCTCTTGGCCGCACGACGAGAAGAACGCCGGTCGCCGCGCGCGCCAGCCCCCGAGCATGCGAGGTCGGCCGCACGACGGAAGGAAACGCCGAGTCGCCGCGCGCGCTAGCTCCCGAGCATGCGAGGTCGGCCGTGCGACGGAAAGAATCATCAGCAGTCTGACAGGTCCCTCCTTGTGGGATATGTGTACCCTAGGGCCCATCACCGAAGGCGGCGGCGGCCGGCCCAAAGAAGACCGAGTCCTAGTAGACTACTACTAGGACTCCCCCTATTGTAAATAGTCCCATATGAAAAATACTCATACTGTAACCCTGCCTCCTGGATATATAAAGGAGGGCAAGGGTCCCTAGATAGGGGCATCCAAGACGACGCATCTCATCCTGTAAACCATACGCTCGCCCAAGCTCCCTGAAGCTCGATCGAGTAGCCAGCAATACAAACTACGCCACCGACACAGGACGTAGGGTATTATACCTCCGGGTAGCCCGAACCTGTCTAAATCAGTGCCTCCTGTGTACCATCAAGTCACTAGTTCATCAATCGCCCCGCCTACAAATCAACCACTAGGGTACCCCCAGGTGGATTGCCGGTCCTAAGGTCCGACAATTAGAGCCATAGAAAAGTTGTTTTGTGTAGAGTTCTCTTTTGCCCCCTGAATTTCCTCCCTTGGCCTGCTTTCCCTCCCTCTTTCCTTTTCGCGCGCCAGCACTTCGGCCCAGCATGCCAGCCGCCCGGCCCAACGCGCAACACCAACAGCCCGGCCTAGCCAGCCCGCTTCTCTCTCCCTCTCGCTGCCATGCGGGCCCCGACCGTCAGCTTCTTCCAATACCTCCCGCCGAATCCGAGTCGGATTAAGCTGCACGGGGGAATACCGTCATAGACACCCAACGATGCATGAGTCGCAACATGGGGTTATGGATACTGTTTGTGCGAGGCGCATGACAGTTGGTGTTCCCCGAAATTTTTTTCCAAAACGCCACCCGATCAAATCTTTTCAGAGCTTTGTTCGGGTCTAAGGAACAATGGCTTGAAAATTCGAGACCCGAACTAAAATCCCTCTAAGAGCAGAAGAACTCTTGGTTGAAAAACCGAAAACGAACCCCCCCAGTTTCTGAAACCAAAGTAGAAAGGAACTCGAGGGTGAGAAGGT
>OAMR01000716.1:60468-84908 GCA_900205405.1 Echinochloa crus-galli
AAAATTTGGAAGGGAAATATGAGATAGGGCTGTCACCACCTCCCGGCTACCACCTCCGTTGCGACGGGCAGAAACTAAGGTTACTGACAAGTCTAGGAACTACTCCTACACAGATCAATAACTACTTACTTTGCTAGCAGGCATCAATGCGACGATTCCAGATCGTGCATTGGATGACGGGTACTCCGGGATCTTCCTTTTTGATCCCCGCAAGAATGACTAACCTTCTCGAACGACTGACTTGATTTCTTGTGCTAACCTTTGGTACTCAGTCCTTCGGGTAGTCGTTTCTGTGCTAACATTTTGCAGGAGCCATGTCGAAGCTCATCGCCGCACTCCGTCGTTCCTCTCGGCTTAACCGCCGCTCGGACGATGCTGGGAGTTCCCCAGCCCAGTCCCGTGGCTCGAGCCGGACGGACGAGGATGAGGCTGGAGCAGCTGGCTTGGGTGGAGGCTCTGCTGTACCCCAAGCCAGGCAGATCCTGAGCGAGAACGACATTGTTCTCCGGACGGACCGGGAGAGAAGCACCTTCAACGAGCTCAGGCTGAAGGAATTCGAGCACACCCGTGTGTTCGACCAGGACCTACTGAGAAGGACGGGGATGGACGAGGAGTTCCCAGAGATCTTCCATGCCGTTGGCTGGGAGAACTTCTGGGAGATCAACGAGCCAGGTTCGTACTTACTCACGCTCGAGTTTCTTTCCACACTGGTTTCCGAAAATGGGGGGATTCGCTTCAGATTTTTCAACCAAGAGTTCTTCTGCTCTTGGAGGGATTTTAGCTTAGCTCTTGGTTTTTCAAGTCGTTGCTCTTTAGAGCCAAGCAGAGCTTTTAAAAGGTTTGATCAGGTCGCATTCTGGAAGAGGATTTCCGGGTTCGGCCGAACTGCAGGGTTCGGCCGAACCCTTGGATGCGCCGCCTTTGCTCTGGGTGGCCAGGATGAGCCCCTGGAGGCGGTTTGGGCAGGGGGGTCGGTTTGGCCGAACCGACCTGTTCGGCCGAACGGGCCTAGCCCGTGGCCGACCCTCCCCTGCACCGCCTCTGCGTCCTGGCTGTCCTAATGTTCAAGAAAATTCCGGTTTCTCCAGTGAAAGACTTGATCGATCACTGGCTGTCTCATATTTCTCGTGTGGGTAACATGGCGATGACTTCTCTAGTCACTCGCCTCGCAAACCACTTGGGAGTCCTCCAGGACGCCGTAGCCGTTGTGGTAATACAAGGCGGTGAAACCTTAGGCACCGAGATCGACGTACGCCTACGGAGTCACACCATAGGTGGGCCGATGGCGTCCAGAGCGCGGGTATCGCACCCAAGACTGTGCAATGTGCGGAGTTCTCAATCGCTGAGACTCCCACACGGGACTGGGTCTAACGAGACCTAGCCGACGGGTACACACACCGTCCTCGGTGGAATCGGGATGACACCCAGCACCTTGCCTCCCACAACGCCGTTGGCCCCTCGGTAACCACTGTCAAGGCACTAAAGTTGTATACCGCTAAGAAATTAACGCTTCATTTGAGCGCCGAGTCGGACGAATCTCCTCCACCGAGAGAGCCCGCTCGGCACAGTGTAGCAGGTGAAGGGCCGTTCACAAGGGGACGAGCCAGGCGTGATGCCGGGCTCGCCACCTCACAGGAGCCGGCAGACGAACCAGAAACACCGCACCGACACACGTCCGCGTTCGAGGCCACCTACGACATGTACACCGGGGCCGACAGGCTCCTGGGTTGCCGCTTTAAGAACCAGTCCTTAGGGAGAGACACTAGAGCAAAGCACACAGCACATGCTCCAGCTCCCTGATCCATGTTGCTAAAAAGCAAGTTTTATCATCATCTTGAAGGGAACCATTAAATCAAAGTTAACAATTAAACAATGATGATAATAGCTGCGCATAGCAAAGATTCTACCCATATGCATAAACCCAAGGTAATCAAAGGACAGGATAATCAAAACTAGGATCAGCCTTAAAGGTACATCAATTTAGACACATGCATGTATGAAATAAATGATTAAAGGGTGTGTAGGTAGCAAGGATCGTCCGTGCTATAACTTGCCTCAAATCCATTATAATTACTCATTGTCTTCAGCTCTTGATCTTCAAAGTCTTCTTCTTGATCGCACTCACAGCGTGTTCCTTCTAGTCGCAGCAATCATCGAGCACACAAGTAGCTAAACAAGCAAACAAACAATATACAACTAAGAACATTACACCAATCAAAGGGAAAGCTTTAAAAAAAACGCGCTAAAGGATAGGGCTTGGTTCTATGGTCACGCGAGCGCAAGAATCGCTGAAAACGGAGCAACGGTTGAAAAGATACAACTATCGGAAGATTTGCTGATTAAATAAACAAAACTATGTGCTGGATATATTTTAATTAAATAAAATAATTTTTGAGGGTTATTTAAGAGAAATAGCCTATCCAAAGTCAACACAAATTATAATTAAATCTTTAGAAAAGCCGGAGTGGAACTTAGTCACATTATAATTATAAATATTGAAGTACAATTTGTTCATATTAAAACATTAACTTGAAATGAAGCATGTGAGAGCATCTAATCGAATAACTTTATGAACCGTGTTGCTTAAATCAATATTATAATCAAAAACATATTTATTTGAATATTAATCAATATTAACATTTATTTATGAAAAGTCGGAGTTTAACTCTAAATTGCTTTTAATTAGAAAGAGCTAGTTAAAGTAAGCATTAATCAAATTAATATTATTTTATAAAAACGGGGTATAACTCTAATTAGATGTTATTATGAAAACATGATTAAATAGAATTAGCCAAATTAATTAGTAGTATAGAAAACCGAGTATAAACCTTACGTAGATTTTAATTTATAAAAGACATTTAAATAGTCTTAGTCAAATAAATATTAAATAAAATTCATAAATTAATAACATGATAAATGTCTGTGCTAACACGTAGTTTAAGTTGATATAAAGCTAATGCAACAAGAACAGATTAAATCGGGGCTAAAACGCGTCATCTATGCTTAAAACAACACAGCAGGGACCTATGCGTAATTAACCGTAGATTACAGGGGTTAGCTAGGAAGACTCCAGAGACACAGCGAACAGGGCTTGCAAAAAGGTCAGAGCTTGGGGTTAGATCTGCAAAAGAGGGCTCGGCTGGGTTTATGTGTGAAGGCGAAATCTTCTAGGGGGTTTTCTATAAAATTGCCAAGACACAAGGAATGGATCTATGGTTTCAGGATTCTCTAGGGGCCTAAATGCAAAATTACACATTCGTAAATCTAGTCGTGACGGAGGGCTCCATTACCACAGGAACGTCAATCGGGGGCACGCCAGCCTACTTCACGAATGGCTCCTTCTTCAAGTCTTCTCAACACTATCTGAGCAGCAGTAGGGGGAGACACAGCAGGGGGTTCAAAGGGTACACTACGAGGCCGTTACTAGGTTCACCAGCGCGCATTAACCCACTCAGGGTTCGGGTACCCATCATTGTGCCGTGCATGAGTCCACCCCAGCCCCAACAGCTTAACGCAGACCACTGGATTTCCCGATTTCCCCTAGTCACATAGCCAAGACCATTGCCCATCTAGTTCTCATGGTTGTACTGTTGTCCTGGGTGGTCGCTCCACAGATCAATCCTTATTTAACCTTGGCTCAGGCAACAACCAATCTCTTCACAACCTCGCATCAAACCCAACTTGCCTAAGCTACCTAAGGGTTCCGGGTTGCTAAAAAGATTACCAACCCATAGTTGCATAGTTCGTTAGTCAATATTAGTTATAACCCATCCCAAGTTGAGCAAGCTAAGCATAGGCTACCCATAAAAAGGTACCTCTAAAGGCTTCAAGGAATGTCATGAAAAAGCTAGTAAACAACATAAATAATAAAAGGTGATAGCATGTATAAATAATAAAGGCGCAAGAGTCAAGATGATCAAGACAGTTGCCTCTTTTCCAAAGTCTCCCTGCTCGGAAGCGTTCCTCAACGTAAACAAATCAACTGAAAATAACACACATGTACAACTAAGAACAATACACCAAGCAATAACAAAAATAGTTTTTGAAAACATATTGCTAGCTAACACTAGCTACAACGAACGCAAAGGCACGAGAAGCGCTTAAAACGGAGCTACGCTTAAAAAGATGAAACTAGCGAGCATTTGAATTACATGCAATAGGAACAACTATGTGTTGCATTTATTTTAATTTAGGTAAGCATATGTAAAGGATATTTCAAAGAAATACCCATGTTGAAGTTATTCAAATTATTTTAATTCAAAAGCGAAGTTAATCCAGAATTTTATTTAGGCTAAAACTAATTTTTATAGCATTAACAAGGATTATAATATTTTCAGAATGAAATAAACTAATTTATGACATCATATTAGCAATATATGACATCAACAAGGCATTTTATACAAGGTTTAAATAGGTTTTGCATTTTTATTAAATTACCAAGGGCATTTATACAAATAACAGAAGTTTTCAAGGTCTAATAGGTAAAATATACAAGGCCCCGTAAATAAATGTTGCAAAACAGTGAAATACAAGGTATAATATGCTAAATACACTAGATAGGGGCCTAAACATAATTATCTGTAGACTTCAGGGGATAGCAAAGAAGTTTTCTAAGACTCAGTGAACAGTGGGTGCAAAAACAAGGTTCTGCAGGGGCTCAAGTGCAAAATGTGCAGACCAGCCCGTTGACTCGGGTCAAGGACCATTCTGAGGCGTTGATCTCGCGATGTGTGGCTGTGATTTAAAACGCAAAGGGGTACGCCACGATCTAATCGTGACCATCCCTGCTCGATCGGACGGCTGCAGGCGCGCCGCCAGGCTTGGCTCGCCGGCGCCGCCGCTACAGGGCCGGCCGCGGCGGGAGCTCGCCGGAATCCGGCCGTTCTTGATCTACGGGCCACGGATTCACATGCCGTTTGGTCCTAGAGCATCGTGGGGAGATGGCGAACCTCGTGAGGGTGGTCTCGTCGTCGATTTTGTAGCGGAGGTGGGTCTTCGACAGCGTGGGGCGGACGGGGTCGCCGGCGCGCGTGGGGGACGTGCTCAGGGCCTTGGCTTCGCGCGTCTGAGCGTCGGGGTGGCCTCTTCGTGGTCCTGCGCACGCGAGAGAAGAAGAGAGGGGGTGAGAGAGGACGCCTAGGCGGAGATCGGGCGGCGGAGCTTCTCACCGCGGCGGGCGGGCAGCGGCCGATTCGTCGGCGACGGAAGCACGGCTGCGGCTGGGATTTGGATGTATGGCTAAAGGGTCGGGAGGGGAAGCTCGGGCGAGTTTTGTAGCGCAAAACCGTAGAGGAGAGGGGGGAATTCGGCCGGCGGGCTTTACTGCCTTGATGGCCGGTAATGGCTTTTACCGCCATTGATGGGCGCGGGGGATGTGGGGGAAATGGGCAGGGTAGTTAAGGTGGGTGGAGAGAGAGGCGTTGCGAGGCGCTGGCGCTTGCGGGTGGAGCCGAGGCAGCGCTAGCGCGAGCTGCGGTGACGCGTGGCGGCGGCAGCGCTCGGGCGTGCGAGCAGGGGAGGGGAGGGGAGGGGATGACGGCCGGGCCCGGGGTGTCAGCCAGAGGGAGGAGTGGGGTCGTTGGGCTGGGCTAGGTGGGCCGTGCGGGCGGGGAATGCGGCGGGCTGGGCTGGAGTGGGGGGAGGGGTGGAGAGGGAGAGGGTTTGGGCTGGGTGCTGTGTGGGCCAAAATGGCCATGCGTCCTATAGGTTTAGGTTTAGGAATTTGATTTAAGGAAAGAGAGAAGGAGAGGAGAAAAGAAAATGGGCAAAGCCCTAAAATAATATTTGGCCCTTAAACAATATAAATTCCAGAATTATTTAATCCTTAATCCTAAACACACCTCGCACGAAAACTATTCGGATTTATAAAAGTGTTTTTAAAATACACATTTTTCATACATTAAAAACAATGCAAGAGCATGAATGCATCAACCACCTTATATTTTTAACCTGTATTAATTAGATTTAAATTTAGAAAATAATATTCTATTTTAAATGATTGTGCACACTCTATTTAATTCTAACAAATTTTTAGAAAATTTTTAAAAGCCAAGCAAATTCGATGTAGACTTCAGGGGCTAGCAAAGAAGTTTTCTAAGACTCAGTGAACAGTGGGTGCAAAAACAAGGTTCTGCAGGGGCTCAAGTGCAAAATGTGCAGACCAGCCTGTTGACTCGGGTCAAGGACCATTCTGAGGCGTTGATCTCGCGATGTGTGGCTGTGATTTAAAACGCAAAGGGGTACGCCACGATCTAATCGTGACCATCCCTGCTCGATCGGACGGCTGCAGGCGCGCCGCCAGGCTTGGCTCGCCGGCGCCGCCGCTACAGGGCCGGCCGCGGCGGGAGCTCGCCGGAATCCGGCCGTTCTTGATCTACGGGCCACGGATTCACATGCCGTTTGGTCCTAGAGCATCGTGGGGAGATGGCGAACCTCGTGAGGGTGGTCTCGTCGTCGATTTTGTAGCGGAGGTGGGTCTTCGACAGCGTGGGGCGGACGGGGTCGCCGGCGCGCGTGGGGGACGTGCTCAGGGCCTTGGCTTCGCGCGTCTGAGCGTCGGGGTGGCCTCTTCGTGGTCCTGCGCACGCGAGAGAAGAAGAGAGGGGGTGAGAGAGGACGCCTAGGCGGAGATCGGGCGGCGGAGCTTCTCACCGCGGCGGGCGGGCAGCGGCCGATTCGTCGGCGACGGCAGCACGGCTGCGGCTGGGATTTGGCTGTATGGCTAAAGGGTCGGGAGGGGAAGCTCGGGCGAGTTTTGTAGCGCAAAACCGTAGAGGAGAGGGGGGAATTCGGCCGGCGGGCTTTACTGCCTTGATGGCCGGTAATGGCTTTTACCGCCATTGATGGGCGTGGGGGAAATGGGCAGGGTAGTTAAGGTGGGTGGAGAGAGAGGCGTTGCGAGGCGCTGGCGCTTGCGGGTGGAGCCGAGGCAGCGCTAGCGCGAGCTGCGGTGACGCGTGGCGGCGGCAGCGCTCGGGCGTGCGAGCAGGGGAGGGGAGGGGAGGGGATGACGGCCGGGCCCGGGGTGTCAGCCAGAGGGAGGAGTGGGGGCGTTGGGCTGGGCTAGGTGGGCCGTGCGGGCGGGGAATGCGGCGGGCTGGGCTGGAGTGGGAGAGGGTTTGGGCTGGGTGCTGTGTGGGCCAAAATCGCCATGCGTCCTATAGGTTTAGGTTTAGGAATTTGATTTCTGGAAAGAGAGAAGGCGAGGAGAAAAGAAAATGGGCAAAGCCCTAAAATAATTTGGCCCTTAAACAATATAAATTCCAGAATTATTTAATCCTTAATCCTAAACACACCTCGCACGAAAACTATTTGGATTTATAAAAGTGTTTTTAAAATACACATTTTTCATACATTAAAAACAATGCAAGAGCATGAATGCATCAACCACCTTATATTTATAACCTGTATTAATTAGATTTAAATTTAGAAAATAATATTTTATTTTAAATGATTGTGCACACTCTATTTAATTCTAACAAATTTTTAGAAAATTTTTAAAAGCCTAGCAAATTCGAAACTAGGGTGTTACACAAAGACCGACGGCGAGGTCCTCCCGTGGGCGGAGGCCTCCGGCGGTCGGGCGGCGACGAGGACCAGCGGAGCGGACGCGGCTCGGCGAGGGGGAGCTCGTGGAGAGGACCAGCGGAGCGGACGCGACTCGGCGAGGGGGAGCTCGTGGAGGCGGCGTCTTGGTCCGAGGACGGCGAATAGGCTCCAATGGCGCTGGCGGTGGCGCTCGGTCGGCCGGCGGCGATGTTCAGGGGAGGAGGCGCTGCGGAGGCGGTGGCTGGGTTGGTGCCGAGGAGCGGCGGGGGGCGACGTCCTATGTAGGGCCGAGGGGGGGCTGCGGCTGGAGTCGGTTGTCGAGGTGGCGCAAACAGAGGACGGGGCACGCACGCCGAGGGGGCGGCGGCGGCGCACAGCGCCTGGCGCAGGGAGGAGCGGTGGGCCGAGCTGGGCTGGAGCGGGGCGCGCAGAAGCTGGGCCGCGGAGGCTGGCTGGGCCGAGCTGCTGGCTAGCGCAGGAGCGATGGGCTGGGCCGGGAGAGGGGGGCCGGTCGACTGGGCCAGAAGGGCGAGCTTGGTCGTGCGGGAGGGGGAAAAAAGGAAGCAGGGCCAGTTGGGCCGTAAGGAGAGAGGGGGATGTGCTGGGCCGCATGCGGGAAAAGAATAGGGGGAGGGGAAATAGGCCGGGAAAAAGTTGGAGGGGCAAAAGCGAACTCTGGCCAAACGAACTTTTCTAGGACTCAAAACAACGCGGTTCAAACTCGAATTTAAACTAGATTTAAATTCCAATTTGAACCACACACAGACAAAACTCAATGCAGCCAGCATGAATGCAACACACAAAACCTATATTGCTTTAATTTAATTTAGAAAACATATTTTTCTATACTAAATTTCTTGTAAATTTTATAAATCTTGAAAAATTTTAGAAAATTGAGAAAAATATTGTATTAATTACGTTAAAGATTCACATCCCAAAATTCGAAAATTTTGGGGTGTGACAGTGACGGTCCCGCTGCGTATTCTGCGAGATCTCAAGTTTGTTGGCGCGCTTCTGTGTCAACATACTTTTTGGCGACTCCGCTGGGGAACGATTAATCTGGTTGTAAAACCGATCTAATCTACTCCAAAGATGACGGGATCGATCAGTGATCTTGACAAGAACAACATCATCACCGCGACGATGGAAGAACTCACGGACGAGGAACGGAAGCGGTACTTGATTGCTGAGGAACACTTCAAGGCGCAATTCTTGAAGAGTTTCAAGAAGGATCATGGAGGCTTCGTCAAGAGAGTTGAAGAGTTCGTCATGCCAGCTTTTAAGTTGGCTAACAATCAAGTTGAGGAACTTCCTAAGGTAACCGGTGAATCCTCGTCCTCTGATTTCATGCAACAGGTAACTCGTATGATGGGTGAGAAATTAAATGATGCACAAGCTGCTACTAGTGAGTTACTTGTTAGTATGGTTAGTAATCTTGATAAAAATAAGAGTGCTGTAGAAACAGATCCTAATACGTCAGGCATACCAGAAAACGTTATAGATCCAAATTTAGGCATGCCGGCGAATTATTATTCAGGGCAGCCACCTCATCCTAGTTTGGTCCACGAACCGGTCAGACCGGTTTACACAACCGGTCAGACCGGTTTGGCCAGTTCAGCTGGTCCGATCGGTTCCATGGGTGTTGGTGCAACAAAGCGATGGTTTTAGCTAATATAGTTGCTTCTGGTCCTGTTTTTACACCTCCTCTTACTACTATTGTGGGAAGCTCACCCATTTGATCTGGCACTTCTTCTAGGCCGATGCCAAATGCTTCTCAAAGTATAACACATAATACATCTCGTTATATGACTAGTGCAAGCTATCAAGCCGATTTCTCTAAGTTCAAAGAGGATCATGAGAAATCTGGCTAAAACAATTAAAACTAAAGTTGGGATTGATTTGGGTAACTCACGCTTGTATCAAAAACCATATCCTCCTGAGTTTGATTTAGTTCCTTATCCTAATGGTTGGCGTGTTCCTGAGTTTGTTAAATTCAATGGTGAAGATAATCGTACTACTTGGGAGCATGTTAGTCAATATATTTTGCAGTTAGGAGAAGCAAGTTTCTATGAACCATTGCGCATTCGTTTATTCTTATTAACTTTGACTGGAACTGCTTTCTCCTGGTTTTCTTCGCTTGCTCCTAATTCTATTCAAACTTGGACTCAACTGGAGCGTAAATTTCATGATCACTTGTTTAGGAAAATGAAACTAAATTGACAGATTTAACATCTATTAGACAAGGCCGAGAGGAATTAGTTATAGATTATTTCAGAAGATTTAAAGATACAAAAAATAGGTGTTTCAATTTGTTAATTTTTGAGAAAGATGTAGCAGATTTAGCTTTTGCCGGCTTGCGATCTTATTTGAAGGAAAAATTAGAAGGGTTTGATTTTCTTTCTATTAATCACTTGCAAATGAAGGTCATGAGTTTAGAGCTTAAGTTAAAGAATTCAAGAGAATCTACTAAACCTTAACCCCATCGTTCGAGTGTGCATATTGTTGATAATGATTCTGATAGTTCGGATGATGAAAGTAAAGAGATTTATGCTGCTGAGTTTGTTTGGCCATCAAAAGCTAAGCCTTGTTCTTGTCCTTCGTTGAAGCCGGTTCAGAAAAATCGGCGAGAAGAGATTAAATTTACTTTTGATGTTGCCAAGTGTGATCGTGTTTTTGATGAGTTGCTTAAGAATGGTTTTATTAAACTTTCTCATGCAATTCCACCAGCCGATCAATTGAAAAATCACGCATATTGTAAGTGGCATAATTCTTTTTCGCATGCTACTAATGATTGCAATGCTTTCCGACGACAGGTACAATCGGCTATTAATGAAGGTCGATTAGTACTAGCTGAGATGCAAGTTGATAAAGCTCCTTTCCCTATTCATACTCTGAATTTGAATACCAAGGTGCTCATTCGGCCGGAACAAGCCGATGGAGCTAAGGGTAAGAATGTGGTGATTGGAGATCCAAGGCTGGAAAAAGTTGATAATCAATCTCCGGACAGAAAAGTGATGCTTGGAAAGACTCTGGATGGTAAAGAGTCTCTGAAGATTACAATTAACACATCAAAGCCCGGGGGGGCAAGAAGGTTCATCTACAGAGAATCGGTCCGCTGATCAGGCGAAATCGGTCAGACCGGTTTCCCAAACCGGTCCGACCGGTTTACCCCAGGACCGACCTAAGACCTTCAAGCCTAGTCGCCCGGAAGTGGGTACTTGGAAGGTTAATGAGCCTAAAGTTAGGGGTACAATTCTGAAACAAGGACCTACCTTTAATCAGCTCTTGAACAAGTACACAAAGGCCGCTCAAGTTGATCGGCCGGTAAAAAAGAGACCAACATCACCAATGCGTGGAGATGGTTATTCAGAAAACAATAGGCACCATGGTGATGTTGTTACTGTTTATCCACCATGGAAAATATATGCTACCATGCCATGGGCACCTCCCGCGTCAAATTCTCCATATCCATCATGGGAACAAGGAATGTGGATGCAATGCTTTCCTATGCCACAACCACCTCAAGATTACATGAGGGAAGGTCCCAGGACTTCAGTACATGACCGATTGGGCCCATACCAATCAGGTCCGGCGTCCGCTCCAAAAGCGGTCAGACCGGTTTCAAACCGGTCAGATCGGTTTCGGTCTGAGTCAAGATATCAAGTTCCTCCTAAGCAAGAATACCGTGTCAAGGAGAAGAAGGAGGATGTGCAGCCCATGGTTGATCCAAAAGGAACCAAGGACAAAAGATTTGTGACAACTGGTGAGGTTCCAGTGGCTATGCAAGATTTGAGTAAAGAGCCGATAGTTATTGGAAATCCGGCTCCTATGGCAATTAAAAAGCCGATCATGGCTAATGATCATGAGGCTAGCAGTAGCAAGGCTATAAAGAAGATATTTCAACCAAGGTGGTGTCCTTCTGGTTTGACTCCCACACAAAAGAGAAAATTACAGCGCTTGAGAAACAAAGAAAAAAGGGAACAGGAAGCTGAGAATCTGTGGGATGAACAGTTCAACAGATACAGGCCTATGATTCCTCAGACCAAGACATGGCAAGTTAAATCAGTTGTGCAGCCAGCAGCACAACCGGTCAGACCGGTTTCAGAATCCGGTCATACCGGTTTGGGGCAGCCCGCCACAGAAGCGGTCAGACCGGTTTCCGAAACCGGTCAGACCGGTTTGGTGACAGAGACAGGGGCTGAAGTCACTTCGACCACCAATAAAAATACAACTCCTACAATTCCTCCAGTGGTTGAAGATGAAGAATTAGTTGACTTTGAACCTTCTCCAGAGCGTGACAATATGGAGGTCAATGTCGTCTATTTGTCTTTGGATTACTTCATGGTGCCGGAGGAGGAAATTGCTCATCTTCAACTCGGACCTCGAGATGCTATATTTCAGAAGCCTAAAGATTCATAGAATCATCTCAAACATGAGAGGGCACATCAACGGGAAGCCTATTTCACGTATGTTGGTTGATGGTGGAGCTATTGTAGCCACTGAACACTTCTTGCATCCAGTACCGGGATTCCCCAATTCTGATATTGGATCGTAAGAAGTGCCAACAGATAGGTGAGCAAGAAAAACCCAACTATCTATTATACATATATAACCAACTGATGTCATTGCGGACAGGAGCCCCACAACACATCAACACTCAAACAAAGATCCAAATCAAACAAGGCCACAATAACAAACATACAGCGGCAACCAAGAGCACACTAACATATCACAAGTCCTTAAAAGAGCACACTATCAAATACAATCCTTAGCAATCGATCTATCGGTAAGAGAAAGCATGGGTGAAACCTATTATAACTCGAAAGAGGATTCAGGTACTCTTGTAGTCTTCGATGTCGATATTGAAGCTCTCTTCATGAGAGGGTCTTCGTCTCGAGTGATGTTCTTCTGGTAGATGGTGATATGTTGTGTAGTGTCTTCTCTTGATCTTGAGATGAGGGTAGGGTGAACGACTAAATATTTTGAATAAGAGAGGAATAAGAAATTCATTTGCTTGAAATAGCAGAATAGACGAGTTCGGAGTGCAGATAGTGAAGCAGAAGGTCAAGGAGGTGAAGGTTTTCAAAATAAGTTGAAAATATGACCTTAGCGTGAACCATTTCTAACTAGGCTTGCGTTCTACGGTCGATATAGCTCTGATACCACTTCTGTCACGCCCGGTTTTAAGGACAAACCGAACGCATGTGTTTGTCGGGCATGGATTTGACCGACTATGAGCTTATCAACTGCACCAAGGATGGTTTTGTTCCTGCTACATTAACGCCGATGGAGAATCAGTTGAATTACTTGCTGTAATTGATGGAGCAAACAAACCAGCCGGGCGAAACCGGTCAGACCGGTTTGGATCTGAATAGTGCTCGACGAGGCAAACCGGTCAGACCGCTTCTGGAGACCAGTCAGACCGGTTTAAGGCGAAACAGTGGCTTCAAGACCGAATTGATCATCATCGGTCGAATACGAGTGGTATGTTTGAAACTGTTGAAGATCTGGGTGATATGGATAAATTGGGTCAGGGTTTTACATCAGCCGACCCCTTAGAAAAAATTGATATTGGTGATGGTACTATTCCTAGGCCAACCTTTGTGAACAAAAATTTATCGGTTGAGTATAAAGCCGAATTAATAAAGTTGTTGAAAGAGTATGTTGATTGCTTTGCTTGGGAATACCGTGAGATGCCTGGCTTAAATCATGATTTAGTTGAGCATCGTTTACCAATAAAAGCCGGTTTTAGACCTTTTAAACAATATATCCAACATGGGAACAAGGAGTGTGGATGCAGTGCTTTCCTATGCCGCAGCCACCCCAGGATTACATGGGCAATGGGCCTAGGATTCTAGTAGATGACCGATTGGGCCCATACCGATCAGGTCCGGCACTAGCACCAAAAGCGGTGAGACCGGTTTCCTCAAACCGGTCAGACCGGTTTCGGTCTGATCAAAAGATTCAAGTCCCTCCTCAGCAAGAATACCATGTCAAGGACAAGAAGGAGGAAGTGAAGCTTACAGAAGACCCAAAGCAAGCCAAGACTGTGGAGGAACTTCCTAAGGTAACCGGTGAATCTTCATCTTCTGATTTTATGCAACAAGTAACTCGTATGATGGATGAGAAATTAAATGCTGCACAAGCTGCCACTAGTGAGTTACTTATTAATATAATCGGGTGGATTGGATCATCACTTAGCCGATTTAAAACTTGCTCTTGAGAGGATGCGACGGTATGGTTTGAAGATGAATCCACTCAAATGTGCTTTTGGTGTTTCGGCTGGGAAGTTTCTTGGGTTCGTTATTCATGAAAACGGCATAGAGGTTGATCCCAAGAGAATTGAAGCTATGAAGAAAGTCGAAGCTCCTACTTGCAAGCATGATTTACAGAAATTTCTAGTCTAGGTAAATTTCTTGAGAAGATTTATAATTAACTTGTCCGGAAAGGTTGATGCTTTTACTCCTTTACTTCGGTTAAAGAATGAAGCCGATTTCACTTGGGGGGCAAAACAGCAAGAAGGTTTTGAAAAGATCAAAGAATATTTATCTTCACTACCAGTACTTAGAGCGCCTAAGAGAGGGGTTCCGTTCAGACTTTATGTAGCAGCTGAAGAGAGAGTTATTGGAGCTGTTTTGACCCAAGAGATTGATGCTAAGGAGTATGTGATTGCTTATATAAGCCGACGGCTCATTGATGCAGAAACAAGATATACTTTCATTGAAAAATTATGCTTGTCATTATATAATGCTTGTACTCAATTGAGGCATTATTTATTATCTTGCACTTGCATCGTGTTATGTCAAACCGATGTGATTAAACATATGCTACAAAAACCGATTGCTTTATGTTTTAGTTGAGTATGATTTGGCTTGTGAACCTTTAAAATCTATGAAAGGCCAAATTGTAGCTGATTTTATTGTTGAACATCGGATTGATGATACTTGTGATTTCGACGTCGGTTATGTTGCTTGTACACCATGGAAATTATACTTCAATGGATCGGTTTGCAATGATGGACAAGGAATCAGTGCTGTTCTTATATCACCAAGTGGTGCCGTTTTTGAGTTCTCAAACCGATTGGAGGAAAAACGAACAAATAATCAAGTTGAATATGAGGCTCTTCTATTTGGCTTGGAATTTTTACAAGATATGGGAATAAAGCATGTTGAGGCTTTTGGTGATTTACTCCTGGTGGTACAGCAAGTATCTAAGGTATGCCAATGTTATAATGGCTTACTAAATGCATATCTTGATAGATGCTTTGATATCATTTCTTCTTTTGATGAATTTACCATCAAACATATTCCAAGAGAGGAAAATGGCAAGGCTAATACTCTGGCTCAGAAAGCATCTGGTTATATGGTTGCAAAGAAATATTTCTATCTCCAAAAACCGATGCAAACGAAAGCCGAGGTTCTGGTTCTGGACGAACCGGTCACACCGGTTTCAGAAACCGGTCACACCGGTTTTACTGCCAGAACCGGTCTGACCGGTTCTGAAACCGGTCTGACCGCTTCGTCCCCTGACAGAAGCAAAAATCCTTTGGATGATGCTAATCAATCCAAAGTTGAAGATCAGGATTGGAGGGTACCTATTATTACTTATTTGAGAGATCCTGGTCATGGTGCAGAAAGAAATATTCGGCGAATATCGTTTAAATACGTTTTGCTTGACGATGAACTCTATCGTCGAAACGCCGAAGATTTGCTGTTGAAATGTCTTAATTCGGATCAGGCCAAAGTTGCCATGGGTGAGGTCCATGAAGGTATTTGTGGTACACATCAATCGGCTCCAAAGATGAAGTGGTTACTTAGACGAGCCGGTTTCTATTGGCCTACTATGATGGCAGATTGTTTCAAATATTACAAAGGATGTGAGGAATGTCAGAAGTTTGGAAATTTGCAACTTGTTCCTGCTGCATTGATGCATCCTATTATTAAGCCATGGCCGTTCCGAGGTTGGGGATTGGATTTTATTGGACAAATTAATCCTCCCCACTGTAGCATCTGTCTCTTATACACATCTAGATGTGTATAAGAGACAGGGTATTATACTGGCCACATTAGCAGTGAAGTTATTGCAATGCTTGAATTATATGGGCTTATCTTATTTTCCTATTTGCTGGTACAAATGCATGTTAACCTGGAATTTTTCTATCTGTCTATAGGCTCGTCCGTTGTTCAAAGACCAGAGAAAATTTCCCAGGATGGCTGATCCTTTGTTGCATGGCCACTTCCCAAGGAGGGGTTTATATCAGGCCTTGGCTATTGCAGCAATGTGTTTGCAGGACAAAGCTAAAAACCGGCCTCCCATGAGGGAAGTTGCTGCTGCTCTCTCTATCTTGCCTATTGGGACAAAAAGCAACAAGTTCGGTAAATGGTCACCAAGTTGGGAAGGACCATATAGAGTTATCAAAGTTATTTTTGGGAATTCTTATATGCTGGAGACATTGCAAGGAGATCATTTGCCTGGAGCTATCAACGGAAGATATTTGAAGAAATTCTATCGGTTTTGAACTGTAATTCGAGTAGGTTTAGGATTCTGAGTTTAATCCCATATTGTAACCGACTCATGAGGGGTAAGACTTCCAATCGAATCAAACACAATATTGTCTCTATTTTTACCTCTCAAACCCTAGTCTTTTCCAACCCCATATTTGCTGTTCTTTGCTCGTCTCTACGACGTTCAAGGACGTTCTAGGTGGCCTGCCGACCCTAGCGCAACCCTAGATTGCTCGAGCTCCGACGGGGTCCCTCCCGAGCTTGAGTTTCTAGGTCTTCACGACCTCCTGCCAAGAAGCGGTCAGACCGGTTCTAGAAACCGGTCACACCGGTTTCCCGAGGGAGGCCGGGTGTTGTCCGTGGTGACGGTCCTGCTGCGTATTCTGCGAGATCTCAAGTTTGTTGGCGCGCTTCTGTGTCAACAGCAACCATGTGTATGTCCATGCTTGGTGCATGGATTGGAGAAGATAGAGTCCAACAAGCTTTTCCAAGTCAAGAAGGAGGTCCGAGGTTGATCCGGTTCGAGTCCCCAAGGTGGAGGCCTAAAGCATCTCAAGTTCGAGTCCGCATAGCGTTGCAGGTGATGGACCAGTCACGAGGGGACGAGCCAGGCGTGATGCTGGGCTCGCCACCTCACAGGAACCAGAAAATGCACCACAGATGCCGCACTGACACACTTCCGCTTTCGAGGCCACCTACGACATGTACACCGATGCTGGGACATCCGGAGCAGGAGGCTCTGGGCAACACCAGGAACCGAACTATTTCGCCTCAGGACGCTGGGACTACGGCCAGGACACGGACTCTGAATGGTCCGGGAGTCGGTATGCAGGGGGGTACGATCATACCTCCCAGCCATACTACCCCGGATACTCACAGTCCGCACGCTTCGGTTACGGTCGGGAGCTGTCCTACATCTCCGACCGAGTTGATGTCATCGACGACCGTACCCGAGAGATCCAAGACACGCTAGCCAGCCATTCTCAGTACCACCAAGAGAATAGCGGGATGATAGCGTCCATCCAGCACGACGTCCACGAGCAAGCGGATCAACGTTGCGGTGAATGATCCATTGTACAGGGTTTTTGATCCCTACCAGTGAAGAATCCAAGCTTGGGGAACCCCATTCAGGTACGTCCCGATTTGCCCAGCACTTTGATCATTCAATTGCATTTTCTTTTCCCTTCATGTTTAGTTTGCATTTAAAAAAATTGAAAATACCAAAAATATTTCCCTTGAATAAAGTAACTCCCAACTATGCATGGAATGAATCATATGCCTCTCACTTTGGAAATGATGAATGGTTGCTCTGTCATTAATTTTGCAAGTACTTTGTTTCAACTAGTTGCTTGATAATGCTTGAGTTAATTGGCATGAGTAAAAATGAACCTGAAAACCTTGTGAGAGCACATGCTTTATTCCAAGTCTAAGTTGTTGTGGGGATTGATATAGTGAGACTTTGGTTAAGTTCTATTTCTGCTCTTAGTACGGGGAAAATCTCGGAGACTTATGCTTTCAAAATGAACAAGTTCCTCATTGGTCAAAATGATGGAACCCGCTGGGGTTTGTACCCGATCTTTTGATGAGAGGCGTGGGGGATAACTCGATTGGAGGAAACGACATTCACGGCCCGACTACAACCTTTCAAAGACTGCGCCTTAGCGACCGATACACCACCTCCTTTGGTTGTCGCGATCTTGTGGAGCGCGACACCCGTTCCTGCAAGCAATCGAAGAACTAGCAAGAACAAGTATGATACAAGTACTGAATTTACTAGATGGTAATTGAAGTGTCTCAATCTCAAACTCAATCACCAACGAAGTGGGGTTCCGTAGACTCGAAGACGGGCGGCTGGACCAGCACGCGCGCTTACAAGCAAGTAGCAATGGCTAAACTTGATCTAAACAAAACCCAATCTGTTTGTGGTGGCTACGGAGGTATATGAGAGGGTGGAGGATGACCAGGACGTTGCTGGGGTCGTCCCTCAACCCTAGGACGCGCCCCCATGGGCTCCAACACGATACACGGGCCAACGGCCCAAAAGACGATGACGCAGCAACGTGGGCTGAAAACGTCTCGGTACAAATATGACGATTGTGGCCGACTCCGAGCAGATATAGAGGTGAGGTCAGATCTGTTGGAAAGTAGTCTTGATAGGATTTCTACGAAATACTTGAACGCCCAAAACGGAGTCTTGGAAAGTAGACTTGATAAGCTTTCCATGAAGTACTTGAACGCCCAAAACGGAGTCCGTATGTGACCGTGGCGCCCATTACAAGTTGAAGCTTTTCTGCAGTCCGAATCCAGCCTCCTATGTTTCTTAGCCAACCTATTATATGAGTGGACTTTTAGTTGGCTATAAGTGATGTGGCAACAACATACAGTCCACTTGCTGGCTGTATTATTAACCTTGCTCTAAAGCATGGCCTAGCTCCACGTGACACCGTATTCATTTCAAATCCATATGCCCGGTGAATTGACGCCGGCTCGGAGGCGATGAGGCGTCTCCGCGTCCGGCGACTCATGTTGGCGCCGGCGACGATGATCGCATCGGCGGAGGCGTCAGAGGGAGATCCGTTCCACACACTGGTGGCAGAAGCGGAGGAAGAAAATTCTGATTGCTCTAAACTAGCACCTAATTTCTTTTCACTCAAATCATTTGCAAGTTGAATCTCAATTCTTGAAGCAAGGTCAATTAAACAAGAAAGAGAATCATATGTTTCATGCAATAGCCTATTCTGAATTTCAATATTAAGCCCCTTTAAAAATCTGATTTCAATTGCTTCTTCACATTCTTCCAAACCACAATGCAACATACGAACTTTCAGATCATGATAATATGCAGCGACAGAGTGTTTACCTTGTTTCAAACTACCTAATTTATCAAGCATATGATTAGCATAATATTCAGGAACATGATTTTCTCGAAGAATTCTTTTCATATCCTTCCATGTTTTAGGAACTTTATCATGTCTCAACAAGTGCTTCCACAAACTCAAAGCATAACTAGTTAAATTAGCGGAAACAACAACCACTTTTTGCTCTTTAGACAAATCATACTTTCTAAGTTCTTTATCTATTTTTAGCTCCCAATCAATGTATGCTTTAGGATCAAACTTACCATCAAAGGAAGGCAAGAAGTGAATGATGTCCTCAATTTGAAGGTGTAGTTTTGTGAGCTCAAAAATCTCCGTATCACCTGCCATGATTAGTAGAAAACAAGAAACACAAAAATAAGATGTATCCTCCTATCAACTACTAGATGTGTTGGTTGTAATTCTCTCAAACTATCCTTGTTCAAACAAGCTCTTACAAGTTCTTACCAAGCCAAACAGGAGGTGACAAAAACCAACAAGACAACAACCTCAAAGATAGTGTATCGGTGCCGTAGCAACAAGACCTGTCAAGCTGTAGTCGTATATGTGGAGCTATAGGTGGGCTGAAAACAAGGAATATACTAGAACCAAATTAGTTACAAAAGCAAGCTGAATAATCATTCAACGGTGGTACTATGCTGGTCCTAGCCTAGACCGTGCTAGAGACGCGAGCCTTGACACAAAGGAAGTCACAAAGCACCACCGGAAACAATAGATAACAATGATCAGATCAGCCCCTTTCTTTCTTCTTTTCTTTTACTTTTTTTTTGCTTTCTCTTTTTTTTATCTTTTTTTCTTCTTCTTTTCCTCTTCTTTTTGGGGACTAAAATCTTTTGATTGATGCTATGACAACCAAAACAAATGGCAGCATACAACCCCTAACAAAACAGATTTTCAATTCTTATTTCAGCTAACCAGACACTCAAATCTCAAAGGCAATTGCGGAGTGCTCAGAAGGAATTTTTGAGCACGGTCAGATCCGTTGGAAAGAGCACGAGTTAAGCGTTCCAGATTGTACTAAAACACCTGATTTGGATATTGGACGTGGAAACTGCAGCAGTTTTCTTGTCGTGCTGGACAGGGACTCCGAAACAAAATGTGATAAGAACTCGAAACTCTAAACGACTAAACTAAGACCAGCAACTTGACGCGACCGATGGAACCGAAAACTCAACAAGCCCTAACTAAGCAGTACTAGCAAAGGCTCAAAGGGTTTATAGGATCACGGTAAACTAAACTATTTTTTTGGCTTTTCTGGACTATAGGAAATTAAAATCAGCAACGAATTGGAAGTCTCTCACCGAACAACCTTGCTCTGATTACCAACTGATGGAACCCGCTGGGGTTTGTACCCGATCTTTCGATGAGAGGCATGGGGGATAACTCGATTGGAGGAAACGACGTTCACGGCCCGACTACAACCTTTCAAAGACTGCGCCTTAGCGACCGATACACCACCTCCTTTGGTTGTCGCGATCTTGTGGAGCGCGACACCCGTTCCTGCAAGCAATCGAAGAACTAGCAAGAACAAGTATGATACAAGTACTGAATTTACTAAATGGGAATTGAAGTGTCTCAATCTCAAACTCAATCACCAACGAAGTGGGGTTCCGTCGACTCGAAGACGGGCGGCTGGACCAGCACGCGCGCTTACAAGCAAGTAGCAATGGCTAAACTTGATCTAAACAAAACACAATCTGTTTGTGGCGGCTATGGAGGTATAAAAGAGGGTGGAGGACGACCATGGCTGGGGTCGTCCCTCAACCCTAGGACGCGCCCCCATGGGCTCCAACACGATACACGGGCCAACGGCCCAAAAGACGATGACACAGCAACGTGGGCTGAGAACGTCTCGGTACAAATATGACGATTGTGGCCGACTCCGAGCAGATATAGAGGTGATAGTACTTTTTCTTTCCTTCCTTAGGCCAATGTGACGTGGTAACCTGATGGGGGATGTGGGAATACTTAGAATTGGTCCCCAATCAACTTCTTTGGTCCTCCATGTCTTCTATATGTGTGTAGCACTCTTTTTAATCCACGTATGTATTTCTGAAAATGAGAATGAACACACATCATGGCGCAGCATCAATTCATCGAATGTACCAACAATAATTGTGATATAGGATTGATTCACCTTTGGTTTGCAAGCCATTAATATGGTCGTATCTAAGCTGGTGATGTCCTCATCACAAAATACCTACCAGAGCCATATGATAAGCTTAGATGGAAATTTCTACTCATATGCTACTTGTTATCTTAGTGAGCTTTATCAAATTGTTGTGACCTTTGAGTGAAGCTTTCATATTCTTAGAGATCAAGATCCACGCAAACATTTTCCATCATCCATCCATAAAAATAAATGCTCCATGTTCTATGATTTCCCTCTCCAAATATTCTTGATAGAGACATGGGCTATGCAAAAAGAAAAGCATGCCAAAGAAGCATGGCAAAAATAAGAGAAAAAGAAAAGTATGCCAAAGAGCATGGCAAAAAGAAAGAGAAAAAAAATAAAAGCATGCCAAGTGCATGGCAAAAATATGAGAATAAAAGATAGCCCATGTTCTCAAAAATAAATCAAGGAGAGGGAGAGTCATCGAAGGAGTTCCACCATATTCCATTCCACCATATTCCACTCCACTATATTCCATTCCACCATACTCCATTCCACCATATGTATTCTACTCCATCCATCCCGCACACTTGCACTTCTCGATCTTAAGATGTGATTTGTTTCCTTAGAGATCCAGTCTTTGACTTAGCAAAATATAAGATGCATGCATGCCTTCATCCTTTGTCCCTGAGCCACACAAAAAGCCATATTAGATGTTAGGATGAAAAAGAAGGCACAAGCCTTTGGTGAGGATTCAAATACACTTGAGCGATTGAGTGTGCCAATGAGGAACAATTTGTAGTTTTCAAAACTTGTGAAAAACACCGAGATAGGATCCTGAAAAGAGTAGAGTGGGATAAAACTAAGTTTAAACTATTCATCCTTTCAACCGCGCAAGATAAGGAGATTGCTATACGCCCCATAGGTAAAAAGGTGAATTAAAACTTTGCCTATGATTCAAGTATTTTGAGTACTAGTTGTTTATAAAGTTACATGCAAAAGAAATGACATTGTAGCAACTCCTGATCCACCGAGCCTAAGTCTTTATCTTTGCTCGAGAACGAGGAAAGAGCTAAGCTTGGGGGAGCTTGTTGGCGGTCGTTACAACCCAAATTCGACCACTAATACTCGGGAATAAATGAGGTTTTATGCAATATTCCATGTACTTAGATTTTATTTCTCTAATAAAGTTCCACGAGTTTTGGTGAGTGTCACTTGTGTAGGTACAACTACGACAAATACGTGCTGTTGAGGCCGAAATCAACCGAATCGGCCGAACGACACGTTCGGCCGGTTACCCCCCTTAGCCATGCACGCAGCGAAACACAACTGGGAGGCCACATGTACAACCAACGATGACAAAGCGCTGACGGGGCAAACAACTTGGCGGATGACGTCACCAATCCGGGGCAAACAAACACACCGCGCCCAAGTGGAGTCGATCCAGGCCATCCAGAGGCAGAGGCGGTGGAACAGAGGGCAGTCGAGCCCCCGGGCCAGTTCGGCCGAAGGACCCGGTTCGGCCGAACTGCCCACCGCCTCACAACCGCCTCCAGGGGCTCATCCAAGCCATCCAGAGCAAAGGCGGCAGATCCAAGGGTTTGGCCGAACCCCCTGGTTCGGCCGAACCGACCTCTGGTGCCTGAAGTCCCAGGTGGTACCCCCTGGCTTCCTTGACGGTTACTCCACCAAACCGACCATGGACGCCTATATAAACAGTGTCAAGCTGCTCATTCAACACACACCAAGCCAAGGAGCTCTTAAGTCTTTGTCTTGGCTGGTTCTTCGATCTTGCTCGATACTGAGGTGAATTGTCACCAAGAGTATTGACAAGGTTGCTTGCTCTTGCTAGCAGAGTAAGTAGTTATTGACTAGTGTAGGAGTGGTTCCTAGCCTAGCCAGTGGCCTTAGAGTATTCCCGTCGCAACGGAGGTGGTAGCCGGGAGGTGGTGACAGCCCTTTCGGTCTTCGTAGCCCATCACGTTAGTTCCGGTCCGTAGGATCCCCCAGGTTGGGGAAATAGTGCACCCCTTCTCATCCCTTTCTGCGTGTCCACCAGGTTCCCTTGTCCCGAAGCGAAGACAATTAGAGTTATCCCAGATCTCCTAGTACTGGCTCTGTAGCCGCTGTATCTCTAAGCTAGAGTGACATAGGTAGATAAAGTATCCATGAGTCCTCTATCTCTTCTCATTGTCCTCCCAGCTATCTATTCCTTCTCTCCCTTACCTGAGTATCCCTTGAGCTATGTGTCTGGTATATCCACTCCTATCCAATACCGTTATCCCCTGTCTTGCCTAGTCGTGTACCCTTCTCTATAGTCTCGAATATCTGTTCAGTAGTATTCTTGCCAAAGCTTCCCTGCGGAAATATAAATTACGATACCTCGGGATACTCCCAGGTGAAGTGCTACAGCGGTGATTCTGTGCGCTTGCAGAATATTTCTATATTTTACTAAGCCATAAGGAAAACCACTGAAACACTCCTTACCCCAGTACCAGGATTCTCAGTTCTGATATTGGATCGTAAGAAGTGCCAACACCGGTCACCCCTAGTCCACATTGAGATGGATTCAATGTTCAACCGTTTCTCTATCAAGACTCTCTTGATCTTTAAGCCGGTTAGAACCAATGAACCGCTCCAAATCTCGATTCCGCTAGAGTTGCTCTTCACCACTCCGGCGAGGTGAGCACAAAGACCTGTCACACCAATCTTCCACGGCAACTTCACAATCTTCTTGAAGTGCTCGGTAGAATCACGAGCTCCAAGCCGTCTAGGAGGCGGCAACCTCCAAGAGTAACAAATCAACCACGAGCTCAATGAAATCCTAGTGCCACAATGATCAAATCCTTGATGCAATGCACTAGAAGCTCTCAATCTCACAAAGAAATGCAACCTCAAAGCAAGTAAGTGAGAGAGAGGAGAACAAGGGCTCCAGAATGAGTATCAAGCTTTTCAAAGTGCCAAGAGACCCCCCAAGCCCGTGGGGGGTGAGTATATATAGCCCTCTCCTCAAAACTAGCCGTTGGGGAAAAACCCGTTCAGAAACGTGCACGACGGACCGTCCGCCAGGTCCACGCGGACCGTCCGCGTTCAAATTACAACGGCTACAACGCGCTGTCAGAGTGTGTCAGAGACGACCGTTGGGACACGGCGGACCGTCCGCAGTGCCCCCGCGGACCGTCCACCAACCCCACGGACAGTCCGCCAGAGCGAGCCGGACCGTCCGCCAGACAACTTTAGCTCCTCGAGAATTTGAGCGAATTTACGGACCGTCCGCAACGCATCACGGACCGTCCGCGAGATCACTCCAAGTCAAAGCACGTGGGCCCCAGTACAGCAAACACAGTTGACAGTCCGCCAGCACCACGGACCGTCCGTCAACACTCCGCGGACCGTCCG